>JAEIFU010004224.1:0-17894 GCA_018904235.1 Lordiphosa stackelbergi | reverse complement strand
ACAACGGAAATGTGATGCCTGAAGGGGCAAATTGTGTGGGCAAAAGGGCACACAAAGAAACCGCAATGAAAATAATGTGAGACTCGTGCGTAATTAATCGTTTAATTAACAAATGATGAGAGAACAGCTGATGGTAGAACGAGATGGAATTCTGTTGCACGAAGTTCTATGGTAAACAAAATTGATTTTAGACAAGAAATTAGCGTAAGAACAGATCAAAACATAATATTTTTGCAATTTAGCAAGCATTTAATAGCCTGAGTTAAATTTCACATTTAGCTTTTTCTCAAATTCATTTCAAAGTTTTGTTCAATCGACCTTGTTCAGAACCTACACAGAGGAAAAAATTCTTTTCTCAAAACAAGTTGCCGTCAACAAATGAAAATTTAAGAAAAAATGTTTTTAATGTTCTTGAAATGAATAAAAGTTTAACTCTATCGAAGAAATATTATTCTTAAAGTGAGAACCATTCTTACACTGCTTATGGACAACGTTTGTACTCTTCTTAAGCTCAATGTGCTTGAATTTTTCCCTTTTGTCTTTTTATTTATATTCGAAAATATTTGAATATTGAAAAATCCGAATTGGACACGAATCACTAACACTAAACTAAGCGGTAATATTACCAAGCAAGAAATAGTTGCTGTAAGACTCAGCATTTTGAAACGGAAAAACCATAGATATAACTAACTCCTTGGATTTAACCTTTCTAAAAACCAGTCGATGGACCTAACCCAATGTTTTAATTAGATTTGTCTAGAGCCAGCTTACGGAGGCATTTCCGACACAACAATAACTTTAAGAAATAAAATGAGAAACCCGATTATTGTGTGTGTGTGCACTCGTGGCTGTCTGATGCAACCAAAATCATTCATCGCAACCAACTAAGTCTAAGCTGAAGAAGACGCATACATATTTGTTGTTGTGTTGAGAACATACAAAATGTTGTTGCAATATACCTTTGTTTGTTCTGTGCGAGAGCGCAGCTATCGCGCGGCTATCGCTATGCGCATAGGCTGGGGGCACCTCTGCTTTAAATCAAAACTGCAAACCTCAAAACATATTGCAAAAAGTAGGATCCGGCATTACGAATCCGTTGTATCATCAAATATTCGATTCACGCACCGGTTACTAATTGTTGGTTCGAGTCTTTGTATAAGGCAAAGCTGCAAACCGGTCCAGCACCGAACCACTTCTCAACAATAATTGTTAATTATTGCATTAGTGCCTTGACTTCGATACTTTATTATAAAATAAAATGTAAAATTTATTATAAAATCACTATTGATTTTGGTCCCTAAAAAGAAAAAAAGACATGGGAAACTTTTTAAACCGAACCTTTGTCCAAAATATGGTTTCTGATTCGGGTTTAGGTATGGGAGGTTATAAAGTTTTGAAAGTTTCAGTTAACGCCACGGTTTGAGTAACAGAATAACCCAAGCCGAAACGGTTCTTCGGAGTTCGATTCCTGACCGATTTAATGTCTTGAAGGGAGTTTAAGTTTATTACTCAAAAAACAGGAAAACCAGCGAAGCACTTCTATCGATAGTTTTCCAGCACGATCCGTAATCAACAGCGTAACCAAAATTTTATCTGAGAAGTTACCAATAGAAGTTTAATGATTGATTTCTGTTTCTTAAAAACATTGAATCTTCTTAAAAAGGATTTCACACAGTTCTTAAATGCATTTTGAATTTGACCTATGCTGGACTACTTTTGTTCGAACCCCTGTGAAACGATATCAATTAGGAAACTATTAAAAATCTAAATCTAATCTAAAAAAACTTACAAAACGATGAATTGCTTTTTGAAAATGTACGCTCGAAAAAAATAGAAAAAATAATTAAGTAGGTATCCAAAAGATATTAAAAATTTATGTATTTTTTTTTGGACTTGAAACCAAAGCTCGAAAATAACGGTTGACAGTTTTTCATTGTCCAAAAATAACTATGTATATACGAACCATGCTGGGCGAGTCAGAGAGGAACCGTTCACCTTTTAAATATATCGGTCTGCGCTCAGAGAACAACCCAATTTTATTGTTACCCTTTTGCTCTGCTCAATCGCAGACCGTTTGAACGCGAGCGAAAAATAAAAGTCATTTGCAGATAATGGGCGTTCGTTTGGGCTTCAGGCCACACAAATAACCACAAACACAAAAAGAGCGTTTACGTTGAGCGTTTCTGTTTTTGCTCATCTGCTGACTGCTAATGTGCGAGCGCACCTCGGATCTGTGTTATTGAATAAGTCATAACTAGAATAGCTCAACTGAAATTGATCAGCTGAAAACCAAAACAAATCAAAACAAAGTGTTCTTACTCCCATAGAGAGAGCAAGCGTGCATGTTTTTTTCGCAAAAGGAATAAACGGTTAACAGTTATTTGCGAGCTCTGCTTGAAACAGATCTAAAATCGTTATGAAATTTGGTTCTAAAAAAAAGGACACACACAATACCGCTGGTCGATGCTGGTCGTCTGTATATAGAAATTGTTCAAAGAACCTCCTGCACAGAGAAAAATATCCGTTTAAATTGTAACGAAATCATGAACTATTGTTGACGAAAGTCTACTAAATACCTTTTTTGGATATTCATGAACATTCCGTGCTATAAATATTTGTTCTCACACATGTAATGTTTGGTAAACTTTATGTGCTCGTTTCAAGAACATTTTGTTCTCGCCTTGGTCGTCAGCTTACATAAAAAAAAAACAAATATTAAACATATGTTAGAGAGAGAGGGGAGTTGGAGCCTCCTCCATGGTTCTCGAGGGGAGCGGAGGATAAATGGAAGGAACGACCACACACATCGTTTTTTCTTAAGCGCTATATCTAGAATTTATTACAATTAAAAATTTTTTTTACTTTACCTTAGTCTGGGAGAAACTCAGAACCTCGAAGACTGAAACACACGGACGACGTCATCTTAGCCCACTCGACTACTAAGCTTACGCGAAAGACAGCGACAAAATTATAGTAAAAATTAATCTTAAGAACGAAGGGAAAAAGCCCTGTAGGCCAGCGGTAAAGACATTCGCTTCAAAAGCTGAAGTCGTAAGGTCGAAGTCCCTGTCGAGGCTAAGTTTATTTAACTTTTATTTCAGGTGTTTTAACATTGTCTACATTTGCAAACTGCGTACTTTTTTTAAGAATAAAAATTTAAAGAAAATTTAATTAGCACTGAAAACATGAAAATAGCTAAAATGCTTGTATTTTTATGAGCACTTGTTTTTATTCATTATGACCGCCGTTATTTTTTTAAAAAGGGAAAAAAAAAGACCAAATCATGACCATTTGGTAATGATTGTGAACGTGATATTATTCTTTTTGGTTTTCTATTTGCAGTGAGCTTTTGCCCAACGACTGCATATCAACGTTTCAGCTGTCATAAGATGCCAGAATTGCAAATATGATATTTTGTAATTATTTTACTAAGTATTTTCTTAGAAAGTTAATTTTTGGGTAACTTACAATACATAACAAATATTTTCTAATTAAAGGAGAAGTTGTAAGGAGGGTTTAATTTTTTATTAAAATATAAAAGAGTAGTTAAAGTCGGCTCTAACCGACTTCGATACACCCTACAAAAAGATTACCTGCGTCTTTTAGTGTGACCATCCGAAAAGTATGCAACATTTTTTATGGTGGAGGCTGGTAGCGGGGGGAGAGGGGGACATTGGTTCACTTTTTTGCTCATAACTTGAGAACCGCTTATCCGATCATTATTATTTTAACATATTACTAGTGACTAACTATCTCTAGAAGGTACAAATCATCTATCTACAAAACTGTGGGAGATATGACGTTTTTTCCAAATTGCGGGGGCGGGAGGGGGGGGGGGGGTTCGGCAAAATTTGAAACAAACTTGATCTGCGTGCAAATAAAAGAAGCATTTGTCCCATACATGTCAAACCTCTATCTTTTACTATCTCTGAGATCTAGGTGTTCATACAGACGGACGAACGGACGGACGGACAGACGGACATGTCTATATCGACTCGCTGTTGATGCTGATCAAGAATATATATACTTTATATAGTCGGAAATGATTCCTTCTGCCTGTTACATACATTTGCACGACTTTAGTATACCCTTTTTACTCTTCGAGTAACGGTCATAAAAATTGCTTAAGAAATTTTTCCCAAGCAATACACACAAGGAATTTTCCGAGTATTGTTTATAAATTTTTGGTCGATTTTCTTAAATAGAGAAAAATAATTTTCTGAGTGTGTGTGGATTTTTAAAATGGTGCCTCCATTTCTTTTGAATGTCAAGTTAAAACAAAATTCACACCTTAAGGCCCATGGCTTCGAACTTTATCGCCACTTTATCGCACAAGCAATTGCAAGTATGCAGTGTGCGAAACTGAGACTCGTTTGGATGCAAAAACAAAATACTTGTTAAGTGTCAATCGCTGCTTAACTGATTTAGTTTGAACAGCTTGTTATTGGACTGCAACCTAACTGAAATTTCGTGTCCACCGCTAAATGAATGAAAGTCCGCGTTATGCCTAATGCATGCCAACATTCTCTGCAGTTGTTTTATAATATTTGATTATATACCGATAATGCAACCATTAATAGTTTAGTCTCTGGTTTACTTTTTTTTTTAAAAAAAACCTTTTATTTTTTATTGTTTCATGTTTCCAGACATTTAGCTGATTTAGGTCACATCGTGCTTTCATTGTACAGGGTTCTTTTTTTATTTTTATTACTCAACTTTATTATGGCTCTGCATTTGTCTAGATTTTTAAAGGAGCAGGTTGCCCAATAAAAATGAGCGAATTAAGGTCATATTTGGCATGCAGATAATCAAATTTGAAATGAAATTAATTTTCGCTTAAGGGGAAAGCTTAATGATAGGTCTCTTGAGTATTTGCTATTAAAAAGCGGTGGTCCTGGTAATCTCTAGAGATTTAAGCCTCAGTTGCCTCAGAATCCGTTGGTGTCACAGAACTTCAAGACGTGGACCTAAGATTAATCTGCATTTAAGTACTTAGTACCTTAAGCAGCGTCAGTTAGTTAAACAGAAATATATCAGTTAAAGTTATAGTTAAATTATTCCTAACCTTAACCCTTTAATTGAAGACACACGCCTATTTGCCTTCAACCTCGCTAAGTGTTATTTAAAGTCCTCAATTAGCTTCCCTTGATTGAACAACAAATTAAATTAGCATTGTGTTTTGGTTCGTTCGACACAAATAATTGACACGCTCAATTAAATTTTCAAGAATAAACTTTTGCCAACTTAATTTTGGGGTTTAAGCAAATTCGTAATAATTAAAAGCGCAAAAATTTCTCAAACTAAAAGCTTTTCCTTCGCTCATTTCGCGGCGCCGCAATTAGGCTTGACTAAGTGTAATTGTTATTGCTTTCTAATTACACTAATTGTGTGTGCAACACCAAAATTCGATGAAAATCCCTAAGTAAAATGTCAATTGAGTGAAGGAGACTCATTAGGGAGAAAAAGTTCAGAAGGGGAACTAGTTCAATGTTTGTTGGTGACCAAGGCCTGTATTTTGTGGGCCATTAAGCACGCAAGGCAAATAAAAATAGGCAACGAACATAAATTTGTGGCTCGTAAATCCAGCAGCAGACCAGAGTCCACCATGGTCGTTGGAAGGATAGCCCCAAGCTGGGACCAAGTGCTAAAAAGTAAATTTGTGGTCGATTCGATAGTCGTAAAAATGAGAATGGATCCCGTTCTCCCTATGCTAAATTATTTATATATATGAAGGAGACTTCAGCTGGGGCGGGTTCTATGTTATACAATTTGTTTGGGTGGTTGTGCTCTTGTTTTTTTTTTTTTATATCTATTGCTTAATGTCCTGTTTATGCCATGTTCTGTGTGGGTGATTCCTTGAGGGAATTTATGTGACATGTTCGTTGTTTTTTTTTTTTTTTTTATGTGCTGTAAATGATTATTTGGTAATTTTCCATCAGCATTGATGGCCAAGTGAGTTTAGGTGTTGAATGTATTTGGGTTAAGTTCAAGTGAAGGAAAATCTATTTTAAAGTCTGTCAAACATTTTGTCATACTTTTTAAGCCATATAAAAAAAATGTTAGCATTCAAACTGTAATAAAAGTGTACCGATACGACTATGAATCCCAGGTTGGTCGTCTCATATGTCAAACCCAAAAAAAAAAAAAACTTTGGACAACAAATGAAATCAGAAAAGCGTTGAACAAAAGGCATTTAAATATAAAAGCAGGTGACATTTCTGCCCTTACGAAACAATAAAATGTGAAACCAAAAAATGACAAAAAAAAAAGCTTCCTTTCCCGCCATGTCCTCCGATGTCTCTTTTTACCTCAATTTCACATCAAAGGGTCGAAAATTCCATGCCAAGCTGAAACAGGCAAAACAAAAATTTGACAGTCGATTGACAATACAGCCATTTGGCAGATGGGGCACATTTTGATTTTAACAGTGGATTGAAGGTGGCAGAAAATGGTGCAACATTCACAATGGGTTGCTAAGGCATTAGATTTCGAAAAACCTCATATTTCATCGGAATTTTTAAAATATGTTTTAGAATAAATGTGACTTTTTGAAGATTTTTTAAAGAAGTTTTAGCTCACAGGTGTGTTGAGTTATATATGCAAGTCTTTTAAATAATTTCCTCAGTTATTCCTATTCCTAAATATATTTAAAGTTACTTGCATGTGAAGAAGGGTGTGAGTTTTCTGGGTTTTTCGAGCTTTTCTACATACCACAGCTACTGTTGTCTCTACATAAATAAAACTCGTTTATCAATGGGCGTGCTAATAGACTGGTCTTTCAATGGACTCATCTCAGGATATGAAAAATCCATTTTACGTACGTATTTAACGAATTTATTTCTTCTCTTCGAACACGTGCGCGCCATGGTTCACGTCTGTTATTAAGGTCTCGAAATCTGATCTCGCATTAGTTTGCAAATATTCGGCGATCAATTATTTTCTCAACTCAAAGTCTTGGGTAAGTTGAGGTTCTAAGCTCAAATACTAAAAATACTCTCAATTTACCCCTCTTCTCTTTAGATAATGTATTATGTACACCTTTTCCAACGATGCTATTCTGCAATATATTATTTTGTAGTGCGTTGTAGATACTCAAGTGCTGTTGTTTTTTCTATGTAGCTCTTTGTAGTTTATATCTTTTGTTAATTATTAAACTTCAGCTGGATATATTCTTACAAGTGATTACGATCTTAACAGTTCGTTTCAAATTAGTACTAATCATCCATTATTATACTATCTGGGGTCCCCAAGGTAGTCATTTAGCTATTTATATCTCAATTAATGATTTCCATAGGTTTTTTTCCATTCGTAGGCACTGATTATTTAAACATTGTTTGTCGTATAAAGACCCTAAGTTTCCTCTACTCCTGCAATCCGATTTAAACTCTCTTTACACCTGGTGCTCGGTAAATAGCCTTCACTCTTAATCTCAGGAAGTGTAAGTGATTTAAACTTTCCATAAAGATTGATAATTTGGGTATACAATTCTTATTTCAGTTATCTTAAACAAGGCAATTAATTTTAATTAAAATCAGCTGATTCAAAGGTGTTAGTAGAGATTTATTGCTGCCAGAAATGTCACCCATAAAGTTAGATAGAACAATGTTACTATAAATAAATAAATAAAAGTTAATTTTAATTAAAAACAGCTAGCTAAAGTTACTGAGCAAGAGTCACTGTACAAGAGTTACTAAACAAAAGTCACTGAGCCAGACTTACCCTACATGAGTCACTGAATAAGAGTCACTAAAAAAGGCCCCCTAATCAAGAGTCACTGAACAAGACTTACTGAAAAAGAGTCACTTCACAAGAGTATCTGAGCAATAATTACTGTACATGAGTCACTGAACAAAAGTCTCTAAACGAGAGTTACTAAACAAGAGTCACTGAACAAGAGTCACTAACCAAGACTTACTGAACAAGGGTCACTGTACAAGAGTATCTGAGAAATAATTACTGTACATGAGTCACTGAACAAAAGTCTCTATACAAGAGTTACTGAACAAGAGTCACTGAACAAAAGTAACCAAATAAAAGTAACCAAACAAGAGTTACTGAACAAGAGTCACTAAACAAGAGTCACTAAACAAAATTCCCTCAACAAGAGTCACTAAACAATATTCACTGAGCATGACTTACTGTATATGAGTCACACAAGAGTTCAAGAGTCACTGAGCAAAAATTACTGTTCCTGAGTCACTAAAAAAAATTAATGAACAAGAGTCACTAAACAAGAGTCACTGAACAAGAGTCACTTATCAAGAGTTACTGAACAAGAGTGACTAAACAAGAGTCACTAAGGCTGGAATGAAAAACTTTAAAAAATTTTAAGAGACAATTATTAAAGTTACTGAACAAGATTTTTAAAAGTTATAAACTGAATAAGGACTAAAGCTGTGTAATCATTCAAGCCTCTTCAAATATATTTGCGGCATATCAAGCATACACTTAAAAGATATGAGCCGCTTACACCAACGACTTTTGCCATTAGACAAAAAATTGTACAAAAAGTGTCCCTAAACAATTTAATGTGTCATTCCAGCTAACAAGAGTTACTCAACAAGAGTCACTAAACAAGATTCAATAAGCATGACTTACTGTATATGGGTCACTAAACAAGAGTTACTAAACAAGAGAAACTAAACAAGTCACTGTTCAAGAGTCACTAAGCAAAAATTTCTGTACCTGAGTCACTCACTGTACATAAGTCACTGAACAAGAGTCACTAAACAAGAGAAACTGAACAGAGTCACTGAGCAAAAATTACTGAACAAGAGTTACTAAACAAGTGTAACTGAACATGACTTACTAAACAAGAGTCACTGAACATTTACTGAGCAAGACTTACTACATACTGAACAAGAGTGACAAAACAAGAGGCGCTTACTGAACAAAAGTTCCAGAACAAGAATAACTAAACAAGACTCACTGACTATGAGTCACTGAACAAAAACGAACAATTGAAGAAGACCATTTTCACTTGTTCAATTAAGTGAACAACTTATGTTGCGCATTCACCTATGAACAACCCAACACTACGATACATGAAGTTGGGAGAGCTTTATAGTCTAAGCCAGCGATTGTCACCAGATGCCCCCAGAGGCCGAAGATACATCGCTATTTACACATACACGAGCCGAACGGATGCTGAAGCTGAGGCCAAGAGACTAAACAGGTCTTCAGTAGCTGGCTAGCCTTCGATGCGGTCAAATCGAAGCTGGTTCGTGGCGCTTTATTTTCGCACACCAATACACTCTCACTTTTTGGCCTTGCTCTCGTTGACAATCGCTGGTCTAAGCAAAGCTTTTGCCCTGGCTCTCTTCAGAAGCTTTAGTGACTGATTGATAATTTGATTTTGTGGTTGCTTGTAATTAAGCAGAGCTTTACAAACGAAATACATTCTTTTACTTGAATATCGCTGTTCAAAAGCTAAAGTAAAACTCTAACTTGGTTTATACTTTGAAATTTCAGTTCTTTAGTTTTTAAAATTTTAATATCTTTTCAATTCCAATTTTTTCACTTGTTTCTTAACAACTTTGTAAATAATGTTCCCTACAAACTCGTCACCAATTTATTTCAAATTTTTTGATAAACTTCTCACCTGTTCCTAAACCACAGTGCCTATTGGGTGTTTGGGGCGGTAGCAAAATTGGCTACGTGAAAGGTCAGCGGGACGCAAAAAGGTATGACAATCTGGATTGAGATGGGGATTCCTTTTTTGTGTGCGGCGGCGGCGGGTGTCATAAATATGTGCACGCATCGGCATGCGGAGAATTTTGTTTTAAAAGTCGCTCGCACAGCGTGCGGCATATTAAATATTTTATATGCACTACAAAAACTTTTACCTTTTACCCCCAGATTGGACTTCAGCCGCAATTACACACACTGCAATGCCTCGCTGCTAGTCAACGACACACTGGCCATGTCCGGGGATCAACCGACATGGCTGAAGTTGTTACCATCGCGCCTTCATACACCGGAGGTTATATTGAACACATGGCTGCATTTGGGCGGAGCACCCCAGGCACCGATTGGCCTGATTATTGAATTGCCACCGGCTCAAAGTGGTACCGGCTTCACCGGCTGTCTGCACTCGTTGCGCATTAATGGACAAGGGCGCGAAATATTCGGGTGAGTGTGTGAGTGTGATACCTGGCCCTTGGGCGACTTGTGAATGCGAGTGCGGCTAGTGGTCCAACGGGCTAATGAACAGCGCCCCAAAAACGTTACGACTGGGAGAGCTCTTAAATGTTTATGCCGCTTACGCGTCTCTGGCCTAAAGGGAAAAGGCATCAAAAAACCGACACAAAGTTGCAGGCAGCGTTAGTAGCAGCAGCAGCAGCTGCAGCAGGTAGCAACGTAAAGCTCTGCGGCATGAGGTAGTAAAAACTGGGATTATATGGGTAGTAAGCAAGGGGAATAATGTTTGAGCAAAGAAAAAATTAACTCAGGTTACGAGGCTGAAAGTGGCAGAACAACAAGAACTATTAGTACTGAAGTATGGGCAAATGAACTATGATAAAAGTAGAAGAAATTGGAGTTTGAGAGAACATTATCTGGAAGTGATTTTTACTTAATTTGTTTAATTTCCAAATTTTTCCGAGAAACTATTGGAAGATTTAAATATTAATTTGTCCTAATTTTTACTGGTTGACCTGGAAAATGATTGTCGCCTTCTTGCACCACAAAGATATCGAACGTTAAGCTTAGCTTACACCTCAACAAAGGAATTGGCAAAGTATAAAATTCCATATAAAAATAATTCACTAAACTTTTGACACCTAAGGTCTTTGATTTGGGTTATTTTTATATGGAGTTTTTTGTTTTGGCAGTTGCTTTTTTGAGGTGTATACGTAGATTTAGAACTAAAATGTTTGTTGTAATTGATTCTTTGGAGTTTTTTCAATTCGAATAAAGTATCAAGTATTTGGTATTTAAATCTTCAAACTCCGAACTTGATTGTTGTTGTAGTGGAAATTACTAAAACCTTGTATAAGTAACTTCTCTGGGACAACATCACTGACAGTAAAGAAGGCAACACTCTTTTAATGAAAATTGGCTTAATTCTCACCAGCTGTACACTTACTTAACTCAGCTATAGTAAGTACCAAACTGTTTATAGAGTTTTCGTATGGTGACCTGCAATCGTGAATACCACAGAACTAGCTCAATAAATCTTGTTCCAACTTACTGATCATTGCAATCCAGGAAGATAGACGCCAGCTACTTTAGCAGTGATTGAAGAAGACATTACAAACAGTTCGCAAGTGCGTTAGACTTCTACAATAATAACGCCAAGACGCTCATGAAATGTAGTAGAAACTTATATGAAAACGATGGATGTCTCTCCGTATTCACTTTATGTGGATCCCGGAACAACGCAATTTTGTACCCCTAGTTGACCTAGTTTCAGGTTCGACTTCAGGTTCAGGTAAATTCTTTTTCCCTCATTCAGAAAACATTAGTGCTCGAGTCACAACATCATGCAGTGTTTCTTGTTTGTAAAGCTCTGAGAGAGAGGCGGAACCAGAATTAAAAATGGCACAAAACTTTTCGACGTACTGTTACAAAAGGAATCTAAAAAATATGCATACAAAATTTTGATTCCGAAGATTTCGACTCCGGTTTTTTCGACTCCAGTTCTACTTAAAACCAGGTTTGTTGTGTAAAGTGGGTTTGTTATCCGGACGTCTTCCCTTACTGCAGTCAAAACACTTTTTGGCTCAGTCTTTCTCCTACGCGTTTCGGCTAATATTTTGTGTTGCTATCGTGATCACCGTTGCGTATGTGAGGTTCGATATCTATCCTATGATTGATAACATGCTCTTCTTTTGTATTCCCAAGCTCTCTAATGTCATCCTCGTCTTCCATCTATGTTCTAAATCCAATACTATTGCATTTTTAAAGCCAGCTGAATGATCTGTTGCTAAAGCTGTTGATTTTATCCCTTTATGAGCGTCTTTTGACCGGTTTGTAGTCCTGATTCTGAGTTCAGTTAATGGTTAAATTTAAGAGTGTTTTACAGTAGAGATGGCAATGAAAATTCCATCCATTTTCGTCCGGCTAGGTTCCACTCAACCTAATTTCGTCCCGTCGCGATTGCTACTTAAGGTTTAAAGTACAATCTACCAAGGCTGCAAACCGGTACTGAACCGAACCTCTTAGAACCGGTTCGGTTCGCGTTTTTTGGGTCCGACGAACCGCACCACAAACCGAACCCCTAACATTTTTGATTCTTATCGAAAAATTACGTTCGGTTCACAAAATTAAGTAGTTTTTCCAACGACACATCCAGGGAAATATAGAAATTGCAGTAGTAGAAACTGAGAGCCGGAGTTCCCGCAGAATAGGGCAACCTCCAATGAAATGGATGACATTTTCTTGCTCCCTCCAGTTGCACAGAGGGCAGTTTGTGTCATTCCTCGTAACATTTGGAATAAAATTCAAGTTTAATATTTCATCTCTGGCCACTTCTTATTCCTTCAATGGGAAACTCATCGGAGAAATAGTTATTCTCTCCCAGGTCGTAGTGCAGTTGCCTATAGATCAAACGCTCTTAGCTTCTCCGGGATTCTTCAACAAATTTCATTCTATATGCTGCATCCATTTTAACCGTAATATTCCTAGCCCAAGTTTTGCATGTTGCGTTATCTTCAAGATACAGTCAAACTCCGTGATCCGTGGCTAGACTGTCCCATTCTCTAAAACATTGTAGTCGCTCTTTTAAAAAATGCTCTGCCAAAATCCTAGGTACCCTTTTTTCCTCCATGGATAAAGCTTTTTGCATGTAGTCGAAATGCAGATTAGCTGTGTATAAATGAAGAAGCGATAGTCCGGCCTCCAGATATAGCATCCTGTTCGGTGTGTATTGAGGTAGACGAAAAATTTTCTTAAGAAAGTATCTTTGAAGACTTTCCACTTCCTCGTATCCGTCCCCCATACTTGTGCACCATAACACATTATTGCCCGCACTGCGGCATTAAACAGCTTGTACTTAGTGCTGGTAGGAACCTCTTTTTTTTGCCAAGTATCGTTCTCCAAGTACTATTTATCGCTACTTTAGCATCTTTTAGTTTTTCTCCGAGGTGAAAGTTGAATTCGGCATTGTGATAGATCCAGACTCCTAGGTATTTAAATGATTTCACCACCTCCAAATCAATGTCTCCCATTTGCCATTTTTCCGCAGACGCAAGCCTTCTCCAATATTTCTTAAAAATTAGCATCTTTGATTTTTTGCAGTTAACTTTGAGGCCCCACTCCTTGCAGTACTCATCCAAAGCGTTGATATTGTCTTGCATATCTTTGGGAGTTTCGGCGAAGACCACTATATCATCTGCATATGGCCGTTTATTTCGAGTCCTTTCGGAAGGGATTCCACTATATCGTTCAGAAAAATTGAAAACAGAACAGGGCTCAACAAGCATCCTTGCTTGACTCCAGACTCAGTAGGAAACCATTCGGATAGCTTTGCTTCATCCCATACTGCTGCTTCATTGCTTTCATACAGACTTTGCAAGGTTTGTATAAATTTGCAGGATATACCGATACTGCTCAGCTTATACATTAGAGTTCTTCTATCAATCGAATCAAAGGCTGCCTTAAAATCCACGAAGAAGGCATAGAGTTTTTTTGTCGTTGTCTAAATAGGTTCGCGCAATGGTATTCAGACAGAAGATATTATCTACTGTGGAGTATCCTTTTCGAAACCCCGACTGAAACTCTGTTAACACATCGACAGTATTAAGCCATTTACTTAGACGTTCAAGGAGAACTGCAGAGAAAACTTTAGCTAACGCGTTCTGAAAAGTAATTCCCCTGTAATTGCTTGTTACTTGTGGATCGCCTTTCTTGAAAATTTGAAAACTGTTGGGGGCTTTTCCGGTTTGCAATATATTGTTGTATGCTTTCGCCAATTTTTGTAAAAACGCTGGTGACGCAAATTTTATGAACTCGGCCGGTATGCAATCCGGACCAGGGGCTTTGTTGTCTTTTAATTTCGCGACAATGCCAGAAACTTCATGGGCTGTTATTGTTCCATCTAGTGTTTCATTCACAAGGTACGGTAGAGCATACTCCAAGGGTTGCTTCGAGCTAAATTTAAGTAGACTACCAAAATAGCTTGCCAAATGCGCGGCGTCCACTTTTATGCCTTTTTTTAAAAATAAGATTCCATTTAGTCTTCTAATGGTACTTGCTGTCACGAAAATCTTTGAGAGATGCAGCTAGCTTTTCATAAAACTGATTTTTGGCTTCTTGACAAATGTACTTGTATGAGTTGTTTGCTTGCTGATACCGAATCATTGATTCTTCCGTGTGTTCACTCTTGGCTATTCTAAGCAGTTTAAACGATTTGTCTAGCGCTAATTGACATTTTTTGTTGTACCACTCCTGTTTGAACGATGTTTTCTTTAGTTTGAAGGTTTGTTGTGAAAAATCGCTAGCCACTGTTTTTTCCCATCTTTATGGCAATTTTCAAATACCATAGCGTAGAGCGCACAAAAACTATGTTGTTTACACATTAGAGAAACGACACATACTGAAAAAGAAAGCCTAATGATGATGCTTCAACATGAAGTTGATCGATTTAATACTAGTGACAATCTACGATTAATTTTAGAAATTTATCGAAATGTTGACCCACAGGTTTGACCCATCGGAGGCAACATCTACATACAATTTGCATAATTGAATTCCTTATTAGGTCTTGCAGTAAGTAATATCTCACACTTTTCAACTTTTATGTTTGTTGAAGCAACTTTTGAAAACATTTTATTAGGTTTCTCATTTTAAAACAATTCCACCAAGTTTGCAGTAAAAATTTGCCCCCAATGAAAATGCAGCAAAAATGAATGAAAAGAGCTAAAGTAAAGAAGGGTTCGGGGAAGGGAGGGCGAGTAATAGCCAGGCAACCAAATGCGGAAGCCATTCGTCAGCATTCAGCGTATAAAAGCGCGAGCACAAAACAGTTGGTACCAGGGAAGGGATTGAGCAGGGGGGGGGGCTAAGTTCAAATGGCGTGCCGACAGCTGCCGGCTATTTGGGCAAATGGCGCACACAGTGTCCATAATATTGACATGCGAATTAGACGAGGTCATGAAATTAGAGACGACACCTCTCACATCATTGCAGGGACGCTCTGGATGGCTTTGGCATCACGGAATGCGGTTCGTTGGCTTGTCTGTCGAGTCCTTGTCGCAATGGAGCCGCCTGCATTAAGATTGAAACGAACGAGCTGGACGAGAATGGTGAAAAGGCTGAGAAATGGAAATGTAAATGTCCCACCGGATATATGGGGCCCACTTGTGAGATATCTGTGTGTGAGGATAATCCCTGTCAATATGGTGGAACATGTGTGCAATTCCCAGGAAGTGGTTATTTATGTTTGTGTCCCTTGGGGAAGCATGGACATTACTGCGAACACAGTAAGTATATGGAAGTAAGGCGATTTTAGGAGCATTAAATGACTTTATATTTATTTCAGATCTCGAGGTAGCTTTGCCTTCTTTCTCGGGCAGCGTCAATGGGCTGTCCTCTTTTGTGGCCTACACCGTGCCCGTACCCTTGGAGTATTCCCTGGAGTTGAGTTTTAAAATTCTACCGCAAACCATGTCACAGATCTCTCTGCTGGCTTTCTTGGGTCAAACGGGCTATCATGATGAGAAGAGCGATCATTTGGCTGTTAGCTTTATACAGGGCTATATTATGCTTACATGGAACTTGGGAGCGGGTCCACGTCGTATTTTTACACAAAAACCCATAGACTTTAGATTGGATGCACCACGTGTACCCTATGAGATCAAAGTGGGTCGCATAGGACGTCAGGCCTGGCTATCGGTGGATGGGAAATTTAATATAACCGGACGTTCACCTGGTAGTGTCAGTCGGATGGATGTGTTACCCATACTTTATTTGGGTGGTCATGAGATAACCAACTTTAATACTCTGCCGCATGATTTGCCACTGCATTCGGGTTTCCAGGGTTGCATTTATGATGTACAACTGAAGGCCGGACAGGTGACGGTGCCATTGCAGGAGACACGTGGAGTCCGTGGTCGTGGGGTGGGCCAATGCGGTACCAGAGAGTGTCATCGGCATGCCTGTCAGCATGATGGAGCCTGTCTACAGCATGGAGCCACATTCACGTGAGTTTTGTTTAGAATATATCTTACACAAATTTGGCGGAATTATGTCGCTTAGACTTAAATCGAATTTATGTAGTCTTCAAGTGACTTACAATTTGACAATTGAATTGAACAAAAGATTGATCTTTGAACCAACATCGATATGAGCGAAAAAAGGTCGCTATCAAACATTCCAAGCTGCATTATGTGGTTTAGTGGCGACATTGTTCCGCGCAGAATTATTATTATGTTCCCGTTTTCGAATTCGATTGATCTGAATTGGTTAGAGCTGTGATTTCAAAGAAAAGATTAAAGCATTCGAGCGAATCCTTTTTGTCATCAAAAAAGTCGAATGAAGGTAAATGGGGTTTTGATGTTAAACACTGAAGAACATAGTCGGTTTTTGAAAGCGAGTACATTTAACAATTCCGATTCCGTATGATTGGATCGGAATCGAAATCTGGAACTGACCTGATAATAAAATATTATAAATTAACGCAATAATTTCGTCACAACAGAATCGTTTTATATCAATATAATTTTGCTTAATAATATCACGTTTTAAAGCGCCGCTTAACGACATAATTTCGCGTAAAATCATAGTTTTTTGCTGTATCTTAGTAGTTTACTAAATTTTTTGCTTTCATTTTACAGTTGCATCTGCCAGGAAGGTTGGTATGGCCCACTCTGCGCTCAACCCACAAATCCTTGTGATTCCTTCAACAATAAATGCTCGGAAGATTCCACTTGTGTGCCCTTAGTTAATGGCTATGAATGCGACTGTCCGGTGGGAAATACGGGAAAGAATTGTGAGGAAGGTAAGTCACTTACTATATGGGTTGCTCTTAAGTTTTTTTTCGGGAATAAGCAATTCTAGTGTGGCCAAATAAAATCAAAAACGATTTGATATTTTAAACAAAATTATCAAAATTAATATCCATAAATAAAATCAAATTAAAAAAAAAAATAATAAAAATATTAAAATAAAATATTTATTAAAATTGTTTAAATAAGAGAGCATTCAAATCCTAATTAAATCATATAAAAAAAAATTAAAAAAAACTATAAATAAAACAAAACAAATTAAAAAATTTAAAAACAAATAAAAACATTAAATATATAAAACAAATATTCAAAAATATTATTATATTTCTTTCAATATCAAAGGCAAAGGCAAAAAGTAAATGAATCATCTCGCAGGAAATTTAGTTATGGCGACACAAAATGTATTAATTGATGCAGTGAAAAACAATGCCTGTTTTTGGAACATCACAGATGGTCAAGCAACTGGACACCACTGCATTTACAAAAAGAGCTTGTGATGCAGTTGGTGTCCAGTTGAGAAAAAGGATTGCAAAAATATAACTTCGTGTGTTGCTCTTTTGTGTTGTTACTCTTGTCATGTTGTGTCGGGGCACGCTACAAGGCATGAACCGGAGGCCATCTTGGGTTGCAGCGATATGTGCACCTAAATGGGATCCTTCTCGCCCTAATGATGTTCAAAATGGAATGGAGCAATTATGATTGGACTTATCTGGCCCCAGTAACAGTCATTGTATTTTTGTATTTATATTCTTTAAATAGCTGCCACTGCAACTTCAATTGCAACTTCCTTTATGTTGTGCATTGTGCCTCATTTTATTTAAATCTTATAATCAAATACAAATCAGCTGGTCAATTTATTTATTTTCCGATTTCGTTATTTTCTTTTGAGTTTTACTGGTCACACTGCCTTTTACATTCCACAAAAGTTATTAGGTAAATTTCTGGAAG
>JAEIFU010004223.1:0-17894 GCA_018904235.1 Lordiphosa stackelbergi | reverse complement strand
TATAATCAGCCTCAAGGCTTAGTTCTAGACAAGGTTCTTGTCCTTCGTTTGTCAGATGTTTGTCTCATGGTACGCAGCTCGGTTCGTTAGGATAGGTTTTCATGTTCAACTTGCATCATTTGGTTTAATGGCAAATTTGACATTTTTTAAGTATTTTCAGCAAGCACGAAGAGATTTCTTGATTCGACTTGGGCTTACGGTTTTGTATAATCAGAGGACTTGGTGAATGAACAGTTGGTTGAGCCAAATTTAAAAAACGGAACAGTTCTCAAATACGATACAACTATTTATTTTAAAGTTCTTGATTAAAGGCACCATCAGTAGGCTGGGAAGGGCTTAGACCGTCTATATTTTCATAAGTAGTGCACTTTGATTATCGCAATCAAGCCTAAGGTCTACCACACTATCTAAAAATTAACAGATTTAAAGTATGTTCATAAATTATGAATCATAATGAAGCTCAATCGAAAAGTCAGTACGTCCAGGCAGAGAATTAAGAGCTCGTTGATTGAATTTGCTAAACTCATTATTCACTCAAAACTTTGCCGACGTCTCTGCTGCTGCAGCAAATATTTAAAAAACCGAAATGGAGCCGATCATCAAATTTACCGTCAAAATGATAGTCATATGACGTTAGAAATATCGAAATTAGGAGTTCAAGTGTACCTCGAAAAAGGTTGAACAGGATATTCAACTTTCACGTTCGGTGGATTCGATTCATTAAACTTCATTAACCCTCGGCCACGCACATGGTTCTGGCCAGGCATATTCTGTTTTTGAGCATTAATTTAATATACTTATAATTGAGATATCGGAACGTGCTTCCAGGTACCCTCCTAAAATTTTATTGGCTTTCGATTTATGCAAAAAAAAATTCAAAAAAGTCCTTCAGACAGGACGAAAAATGAGGATATAAAAAGTACACCTTAGTTCACGCACATGGTGCCTGGCGAGACCCCTATGTATTTTGTATGGAAATGTATGGAATACAGTGTGTTTTGATGATTATATGTGAGTTTTTACCTCTCTTTTATTACATATTCTGTCTCGCATGCCACATATGTTCACATAGAACATATATTCGCTTTGATGATAGTCGTACGCGTGCTTTTCGTCAACAAACAGACAAAGCAGCACCGATTCGCGATATATGGAATTTTTCTCAATGAAAATCTTGCCCGATATTATGAGCCATATGAAAATGTAACCGTCGATGAGCAGTTGTTTCCATATCGTGGCCGAACTAAATTTACACAATATATTCCATCAAAGCCAGCAAAATATGGAATAAAAGTATGGTGGGCATGCGATTCGAAAACAAAATTTCCCCTACAAGGAAAATTATACACTGGAAAAGAAGAAGGAGCACAGAGAGAGGTGAATCAAGGCGAAAATGTGTTGATGCATTTTGCAAATCGTTACACCAATAGCGGCAGAACAATGGTAGCCGATAATTTTTTCACAACATTGGACGGTACTAAACGATTGGCTGCAATTGGCATCGCATTTGTTGGCACTATTCGTTCAAACAAAAGATGTCTTCCAAAAGAAGTGAAGAAGAATGACAAACGGCCAGTCCTTTCATCTGTGTTTGGTTTCTATGAAAACCTTGTTGCACTTTGCAGTTATGTGCCAAAAAAGAATAGGGCAGTAAATTTACTATCAACCGTTCATTACACAAAGAATATTGAAGGCGAAGCATTGAAACCCGAAGCGATTTTGTTTTATAATTCGACTAAGGCTGGCGTTGATTCTATGGATCAAATGGTTACGCATTATACAACAAAACGGCCAACCAGACGCTGGACATTAGCTTTTTTCTGTAACATTATTGATCTAATGGCATTGGCAACACATATATCATTTGCAAAGAGAATGGAGGCACCACTAAAAAAGACGGAAGACGCACATTTTTGAACACGCTTTCCAAAACATTGGTTCTCGCAAATATTGAAAATCGCATGAATAATCCACACATTCTCGCACAGCCTACGACTCGTATGGCTTTTGAATCGTTTTTCGGCAGAGAAATAAATATTCCTGTTAGTGTTGTTGCTAACCGTAGTGGTCCTGATACACTCACTGGCCGAAAAGATTGTCGTATTTGTTTACAACAAGGCGATAAAGTGCGTCGCAAAACTCGTTTTTACTGCTGCAAATGTAATAATGCTGTCTGCCAGCAACACTCAAAAAATCGATTATACATGCTTCTCATGTCTTTCTTCAAATACATAAAGATATTTCGTATCATATTTCACAATAAAACCCATTAGCATTCCATTTCTTTTGTTCAAACATATTTCTTTTGGCTTATAATAAATGAAAAAAATGAACGAAAAAAATGTTTTTTTTTCTACATTTTCGAAATTTTTTCAGTTTTTTTTTCCTTCTACAATTTCCCAAGGTAGCTGATTCTATGTCAAAACGAAATAAAAAGGTAAGAAATAAAAATTAATTACCTACGTGAGCTAAAAATTCAATAGCTTGAACCCTTCTTCAAAAAAAAAACAAAAAAAAAAAAAGGGGCCGGGGCAGGGCACGATGGGTGTAAAATAAGGTTTGAAAATATGTGCGTGGCCGAGAGTTAAACTTGCTCCCAAACAGTTTGGAGTACTCCGTACTGTGCTTAAATGACCTCTTTGAATGTTTGCAGGGTATTAAAATGGAATGATTTTCCGATGAATGATTAACAGAAAGATACTTACTTCCAAATTCAATTTCTTCTACGTTAAAGCTAGCAACTCTGTCAAATCTGAGCCCTTCTGCTAAAATACTAAGCAAAATCTTTGCAGATTTTTGGGAGTCCACTCTGAAATTTTGTTTGTAACCTTTAAACTGCTCGGAAATTAGGGCAATCCAAGTAAGTTTAAAGGCAAATATGAGCAATGGCCATACAAGTAAATAGCAAGGGAAAATATTGTTGATCTTCGATTTTGCATTGCAAATTTTCCCACGTACTCACCCGATATTTATTTGTATGGCTTTGGAATGGTTTGTACTGGTTCTTCTTCTTATAACTGCCCGCCCGCCTTAAAATTGTCCATATTCGAATACATTAAAGCCGTTAAGTTGTTGTCAGACACTTTACTTATTATTATCACAATTAATATATAATCATCTATATAATAATTAAAGCACATTTATAAATACATCAACAATATTGGGATCAGTTGGAATTATGTTCATGATCATTCCAAATGTGGAAAAATGTAGTTTAAATGGCAACTCTCGTTGGTTTTTTCCGCTTTCAATGTCCTTTCGCAACAGACTGATGATTTTGTGCTCCAAGTTTTCGCTGACATTGTTGCAGTTACTTATTGACAGGTCGCTTAACTCGGGGCAATTGATCAGCAGTTGAATTAACAAATTATCATTAATATAATCGTTGCAGGCTAATTTGAAACGCTTAAGCTGAGTGAGCTTGCCAAATTCTGTTATGATTTCGCCATCAATTTCTTCTTTATAAATCAGCTTTAGAGTACACAATCCGAGTATACCCGTAATCTTTAACAAATTCTCTTTGGAGACAGCAGCTTCGATAGCTAAAAAATATAGCTGTTGACTACTGCGCTCGATAATCTCGGAAAGAGCATCCGCGTCTATAAATTTGCAAAAGAGGCCTAGTCTTTTAACATTTGGTAATTGAGCTGTTAGCTCTTTGGTCAAAGCTACACGAGTTTTGATTTTAAGTGTTTCAATTTGTTTGTGGTTCTTCAAAAGATTCGGGAGACAGGAAACAAAACAATCGCCGAGGGTCAACGATTGGATAGAGGTGGGCAGAATAAGACTCATAAACTGCGCACGCACTAGTCTTTCGGCTCCAGGCGTAAACCTGTCGTGAGACTTCAGTGATAAATTTTCCAATTTTTTCGATCCCCGCAATATTCGTTGCAGTTTGTATACATTCATCCGATCATCATGCAAATACAACTTTTTCAGATTTGGAAAATATAATCGAGACCAGAAGCATCGTATAAAACTCTGATTGTAAGATCTCGAACAGCTTAAATTTTCAACATGATGGCCGGACAGTTGACAAAAAGCCATTGATTCATACAAATTCAAACCTTTGGTTGTACTCAAAAAAACGGACTTTCGCTGTCTGGCCGAAAGCCTTTGATAAGCTGTTCGGAAACGTGGACAAATCCAGGTCATACGGATCTGATCCGCAAGCGGCAGATACTGGAATACATGCTCCAGGCAATCATCGTTGAGTTGCAGAATGGTTAATTCATTTGACTTTTCAACGGCAAGCGGCTGAAGCCAACTATAACTGGCTTCCACATGGAACTTGTATATGTGCTCCGAGATTTGCAGGACTCTGCAAATGAAAAAATTAAGTTTTAGAAGAGATTGTCAGGATTTTCTATAAACTTAATATGAAACCTACTTGGCTGCATCGCGTGCATGGGCAAACAGTGCATATGCACTCCAAGTTGGCGAACAATCCTGTTCTTCATCAGCTGGGACATAATCCTTAATTCTTTCTATGCTCACCATTTGGCCATAGGTCCGAGTGAAGTGTTCAAGTAAGGCGTCTTGGGTCAACTGGAAGATAAAAACATATGTGCGATTATACGAATTATGAAACAGGAATTAAAATAAGTCCTCTTACCTCCATGGGTATACCAAATAGATGCAACTTCTGCACCGGAATATGGTCCTCAGTGTAGGCTATTTCATTCTTCAAATAATAATTAAAAGAGGGTTTAAGTTTCTTTGTTTTTAATTCACAGGAATGACCAGGGTTAAGCCGAGCTGTAAAGAGTATAAACAATATACATATATGAAATGTGTTATTTAGGGCATTTCTTTTGTTGTAAAGTACATTATACTCACACAACATTTTATGATATTTGATTAGTAAATCCAAATCATTAATTTTGACAATGGCAGTTCAATCGGTAAAGGAAAGGAAATCCTTCCACAGACTGATTATACAGAACAGTTGAATGATCACTTTAAAGTTTTAACCAATAAGCCGCAGATTGCTGCAAGAGGTAATCAAAACGCTTGCAGTGAAGATAAACAAAGCCGGTCAATAACAATTCAAAATAATTAGCATTTGTTTATGTGTAGAAATTCCCTAACGCGTGCAGAGAAATACCGGCGGACGTCAAAAATATCGATGTGCTTTATATCGATATATGGCGTAATCGAGGGATGCCAGCTTAGAGGTTGCTTTTTTTTTTGGTAATTTGGAATTTATGATTTATTATTAGATCCTCAAAAGGGATTTAGATTTCATGAAAGCAAATCTAATAGCCTATTTCCATTATAACTACATATGGGCATTTCCATGACGTCGAACGGGACAATCGTACGCATTTAAATTTTACAAAAAGTCATAATGAAGCGGACTTTTATTTTCACAATAGACTTAACTTATAGCTCTTCAATAGCCCCAAAGATTGATTTTGGAAAAATTTTTGTTTTCAAGATAATCGCAAAAAAACATGACATTCGCACGGGACAAAAACACAAGTGGTTTTCGCGGGAAACCATTCAAATGCCGATTTCAGCGAATCCTGAGGCAATATATTTATGTGATAAATTTTAGAATGTAGTGCATTGATGTCTCTTTAAAATGGTTTTAATTTCACCCAAAAATAAATTACAGTTTTTTCAAAACTTAAACTTAAGCATTTTCGCACGGGACAGTTTTTTCCATCATTATATTTATGTGGTTTCTGCTATTCATGTATACCCCTTTGTACCATCAGAAAGATTTTAGATAGCGAAATTACATATAATCTATAGTCACTTTTTTCCAAAAAATTAAGCAAATTTAATGTCAAAAGGAGAAAAATTGAGCTAGCACGGTAAATGTAAGAATAGCTTACATTAGTTTAATTTGATTGTTTCCCTATGAAAATTCGATAAAATATTGTGTTTTTAACCACTTTTAATTTTTGGGTCCAGGTTGACCTTATGGTGGAAATGCCCATATTTCAAAATGTACATTTCCATAGCATATGTACATATTTTGTTAAAAATAAAAAAAAAAACATTTTTTTTCATGCCCTTTCCGAAATTTGAACTCGGGTCTCGTTGGTTTCTAGTTTCAGGTCTTAACCTCTACGCCATTTAAGTTAAGATAAAGCATCCAGCTAATTGTACTAAATATCTCATAGGAAAAAAAATGTGAAAACCTTCGGGGTAAATGGACACATATTTTAAATATGTACATTTTTTTCCTATGGAGAATATGTTTCATATTATTAGATATGTGATTGGGAAACTTGTCTGCGAAATGGGTGAAAACGCCAAAAAAAAGTTTAAATGGTGCAAATAAATGAGCTATTGCGCTCAGGCAAAATTGTGGACTAAGCTGTTTTGCTAAGAGCACAAGAGATGATGGGGGAATACGAGAAAGAGTGCAGAAATAGGAAACGAAGCGAGGGGAAAGAGTTGAGAGCTTTGGAGGAGAGGGTGGGGAAAAAGGCGGATAGCCAACTTAAATTGAATTATAATTGAATTATATTTAGTTCAAAATTATTGGTTCAGTGCGACGGTACTTATGTCGAAGGTATATCCAAATCTTCTTGTGAAATCCACAATCTTCATAAATTTACTAGAAATGGGCATGAGACGGAAATATGGCTAGACCCGAAATTCACTATGCGGTCGTGCGTAAAAGGTATGTTTTCAGCATCCACTTTAATTCCAGAATTTTCGAGCGCCTAGAAAATTTGGTTGGGTCCTTAGGAAAGTAAGGTCATACTAATTGATTTCGCGTAAGGCCGGGCTTACATTGGGGCACACTGTGACCGTGTTGTCTGTGATGCACTGTGACCAAAGTACTCAGAAGTCCAAAGTGCTTACATTGGCGACATACGATTTTTGTGACAAGCCATTTGCCGTTCACATTGCGCTGTGACACTCTGACACTGAAACGTGACGTGCTGTGCCCCAATGCACACCCGGCCTTGCATATCTTCGGTGTTTTTGCTCGGATCTTATAGTGGTATACAGAATAGACAGATATTGGGCCTTACTGAATATATATTAAGTCACTAGGTTCAAGCTTAAAAATTGTAGCTCTGACAGTTTTTGGCGGTTAGAAGAAGGAGGAGGAGAAATTTGCGAAATCTGGAGCAAACTTGATCTGGGTACAGTATACACCTACATACATACATACAAAAATTTTTGGCTCCACCTCTTATAGTCTCTAAGATCCACGCGTTTATACAGAGAGAAAGACAGTTTTTCGCTGTTAAAAGATGGAGGAGGAGTAATTTTCCAAATCTAAAACAAACTCTATCTGGGTACAGTATACACCTACATACATGCCGAAAATTGTGGCTCTATCTGTTACAGTCTCTGAGATCGACGCGTTCATACAGACAGACAGACGGACATGGCTAAATCAACTCGGCTGTTGATGCTGATCAAGAATATATGTACAGGGTTGTCCATATTTGACGGACCCATGTTTTTTTTTTAAAAATCAAAGAAAAAAATAAAAATTTGGCGGTTGGCAATCTTAATCATTTAATTTGTTCCAAGTAGATTTGTTTACATCAATTTTTGAATATGATATCTCTCAAATGGCCGCCTCTGGCGTTGATGGCGTATTGTGCCCTTTTTGCAGCATTTTCCATCGATTTCGCCAACATTTCGGCCGGAATAGCGGCTATTTCTTCACGAATGTTGTCCTTGAGCTCTTCTACGGTCCTTGGCTTGTTAACGTAAACCTTTGACTTCAAATATCCCCACAAGAAGAAGTCAGGCGGCGTCAAATCGGGCGAACGCGGTGGCCAGTCCAAATCACCACTTTTCGACATCAAACGGCCCGGAAACAATTTCTTCAGAAAATCGATTGTTATGCGACTTGTGTGCGGTGGAGCGCCGTCTTGTTGAAACCAGAACTGCCTCATACGCTTTCGACGAATAATTGGCATCACAAAATTGGTCATCATGTCGCGATAACGCTCCTGGTTGATGGTAACAGCATGGCCATTTTCATTTTGGAAGAAAAACGGCCCAATGACCGTTTTCGCACTAACGCCGCACCAAACTGTGACTTTTTCGTCATGAAGAGGCACTTCTTGAATCTCCTGAGGGTTTTCAGTGGCGTAAATACGGCAATTTTGCTTATTTACGGTCCCATTCAATGTGAAATTTTTGAAAAGCACGTTGAGTTTTCACAATTGACTTGTTCTGTTGAATGTAAATTTCAACTATTTCAGAGCGCTCGCGTGGCGTGTATTGTTCCATGGTAAAAATCTGCTTGGACTGACGCTTCAAACGCGGTATGTCATTAAGCGATCTGACATCTCTGTCAAAAGTTATGGCGTTGCCAGATGGGTCCGTCGAATATGGGCAACCCTGTATAATGTAAAATTGGCTAAACTGCCCCAAAAGGGCCAAGCCAAGCTTCTCTCATCTCTTCAACATCAAATAGTGCGATGTAAACAAATTATCAAAATATAGTTGATGCGGCATAAAAAAACAAAGGAAACCGATGGGGTGGATGGGGGCCCCAAACCCAAATATTTTTATCGTAGGTACCAGCATCACTATCATTCGGACATCATCCGAAAGACGAATCCAGTGGAAGCTGTTAAGCACCAGCACTTATATGCAAATTAAATAGGATTGTTGTTCATGTACATTTTGCAGATCTGACGACCAAATTATGGTATTTTTTTTTTGCTCATCACAAGACAAATGTTCATCGAAAACCCCAATTAGCTATAACCATAAAGTCTTGATCAGCATTAACAGCCGAGTCGATATAGCCATGTCCGTCTGTCCGTCCGTATGAACAAACAGATCTCAGAGATGGTAAGAGATAGAGGTTTGACATGTATGGGACAAATGATGAGCGGTTCTCGAGTTATGAGCAAATAAGTGAATCACCACCCTCCACCCCCCGCCACCCACCCTTTTACAACTAACGCCGCACAATCTTAGAGAGAGAGAGAGAGAGGTACAGAGTATATTATAGTCGGGCTTGACCGACTTTCTCACTTGTTTTTTCAAAGAGTGTGCGGAGTATTGCATATTTGTTGCTATGATTGACTCTATCATTAGCCTTGAAGTGTGGGTTTCTCTTAATTTTTCTGAACATTTCCCGAGACATGGTTTGACTTACAATTTTAATACCAAGCGTTTAATTTGTGGACCAATAATATTGTCTTTGTGGCATTTTGTGGTATCCAAACAAATTAATTTAATTTGACTGATACCGCCGTTGTTCGATTACTCGAACAGACACTTTCGCAGGTATGCTAAGGGTTCCTAGTGCTACGTTTTCTCCGGGTTTTCTTATTACGGATTATTTTCGACCTTTCTTTAAAATAATTTATGACTTTTGGAATAAAAATTCAGAGTTATGTGCTGTTTAGCCTGTAGAAAAAGAGTCTTTAAGTAAGGTTTTTTCAACCCCTATCTGGAGCTCACCTGGAATGTGTAGGGTGCTCGCAATATTTTTTGTCTGAAAGCCAATGAAATTTACTGTAGAATAGTGTAATTACCTAAACTGTTCCATTTACTAGATCCCAGTAAAAATTTTGTTAAAATAGGCAATTTTGCTGTTCGACTAGTCGAACAGCGGCGTAAAATGGGTTAAAGTCAAAAAAAACACCACTGCATGCAGTTCTCTGGTGTGAACTTAGCTTTAGAATTTCAAAATCCCTCCGCACCGCCCTCACCAGCCTGGTTAGATCAACACCCAGGCTTTCCTATTAAAGTGTACATCGATATAATAGCCTATCGCTATCGAAATAACTAAAACAAAAACAACAATTGTATGCACATAAGTGCAACGAAAGCGAAGTAATAAGAATTCAGCATGGATGTGTCCAATAGACATTTATACCGTTTGCATAACAAACTTCCAGTGGTTTCTTTAACTCGGGGATGTAAGTAAAAGAAATGAACAAAATATGCTTTGCCATTGCATCCGGAAGAATTGGGGGAAATCACCCAAATAAAAACTCTTACAATTTTTTAATTCTCTTTAAAGCCATTCAATTATATCGTCTAAATTGCCCAAACCACAACTATCCAAACTATTATATTGAGAATGAAATTGCATATACCGAAGATCATATTCCGGTGCAAAAATTGCATCTCTTCGATATACCGAATGAGGTATGACGTGGCCACATACTCTAATTCGAAACTACAATTTCATTGTTCTTTGTCTTTGTAGTTGAAGAAAAAGGACTTAATGGATTACTTTACTAAAAACTATGGCCAAGTACTGGACATGGAGATCTACAGTCCAAGCGGTAATAATATTGAAGAGCTTGTGAACGAATTGAGAAGACCACCCGCTCAGGCCGCAAAAGTAGGCAATGGTCTGTTTGCCAATGTGCGTAATGCACTTGCTAACTGCATGGGAAGACGACCTGAGCCTGAGCCGGCCAACTGCATGGAAAGACCACCTGAGCGGGCCAACTCTGAAATGAATAATGGCTATGTCCTGTTCGCCAATGTGCGTGATGCAGCCAAGTAAGTATTTTATGTTCATCAAAGACATTAAGGTGGAGCATTCGTCAATTGATTATTCAAATTCCAAAATATTTCAACGAGACAAGTTTCCCACCTTCTTTCAATCTTCATCTAATTTATTTTATTCATTTGCAGAGTTTTGCTCGAATTGGATCAAATTTTCGAAATGTATAAATTCCGCGTCGAAGCTCATTTTAGTTGGGTTCAGCCGAATTTGAATGAATTGCCTCCTGAGTTGGAGTCCCAGCCAGCAGCCATTTTGAAGCTCAATGATGATTGCCTGGAACAGGTGTTGAAGTATCTTCCGCTTGCCGATCAGATCCATTTGACACGAACTTGCACACATTTTCATATTTATCAAAAAGTCTCTGCCAGACTACACAAAACAATGGATATCCATGAACTCTTATTATTAACTTTGTGGGATATGAGCAACTTTTGTCGGCTATCCGGGAGCAATGTTCAACATTTAAACGGTTCCATAAGCGGGAAAATGTCGCAAAGCAGCTTCTTCTCTGTTGGAAATCATTTTCCAAATTTAAAGTCATTGAATCTTCAATTCGACAACTGGATGACTCCCGATCTACAGAACACATTTATGGGACTAAACTTGTTGGAGGAACTAGAGCTGACAAAGTACAATAAAGAACTGTTCTTGGAACATCTGAAAAGCCTAAAGAAACTAAAACTTACCTGGTGCAGACTGTGTGGACTCAGTCTGCCTACATCCATTGAGTCATTTAGCTTTAACTTCTGCTATGATTGGGATCAGAGTCTGTCAAGAATATTAAAGACTCAAAAACAAGTTAAAGAGCTCAAGCTGTGTTATTTAAGCACTAATGTAGACGAAGACCTGTTGAAAGAAATGATTGAATGGCCATCTTGCGCCTCTTTGGAGGTGCTTAAGATAGACGCTGAGAAATATTCCGAGAATGCTCTAATTGCTCAGTTTCCTTGTCTAAAAAAGTTAGTGATCTATGGTTGTAGAACAGGATCTGAGCTTTTCACTCAGTTGGTCCAGTACAAGTCTCAGCAGCTAGAACATTTGGAGGTTGTAAACGACGACAATCTATCTACTGGGATGCTCTTGGATATTGCCAAATTGACTGGCTTAAGCACTCTCGTCTTAAATGATGCCATATTTGTAAATGACCAAGTACTCTTCGAATTTTGCCAGCTTATCAATTTGGAAAGAATCGTCATAAACGCCGATGAAGTTAGCGATGACTCTGTGCTTACGCTTCTGTCCAAATGCCCTAAATTGTTTGACCTGAACCACTCTTTTCGTATAAGTGAAAGTCTGTTTGAGAATATTATCAATCAGATACGGCAGCAAATCATTAATGGAAATAATATCCGCAAATTGCCGATTAAGCTTTATTTAAGAGAACACATCTTTGAATCTGTGAAGAACCGTCTTGATTTGATGCCATACAACAATATTGTAGAAGTAGGAATTTGGACACGCTATCGTTTGACGCATTTTGAACTTCTATATTTAAATTAAAAAAAATCCAACAGCCATCAAAACTTACATTAAAACCTACTCTTAATGGAAAACTGGAACAAAGTACCATGTAATGATTAGCGGCTTTTTTGCATTTTTACATGTGGTTTCAACAAGATGGTGCCACATGCAGTCCTTTGGCCGACAAGTTGATGTGAATTGACCCGTCTCTCGTCTACAGGGTCAAGCCAGTCCCAGAATTTTTGTATATGTAGTAGAGACCAAAAATAGTGCGAATGTAAATTTAATTCTGTGTTAAGAATATTGTTATTTCACATCTATACGAAAATAAATTGTGCGCTGCAGTTAAAGTGGAATAGTTATTGCGGCTATTTACTGTCCGCCAAATCTACAGTGATCAGCCGAAGACTTTTCTGGTCTGTTCCAAGAGCTTGGTCCCAGAATCTTGATTGCACCTCTGGAGTGGTAGAATTGCTACCGCCATTGCCTAGCCTCTATCAACTGGAAGTCCCACGTTCTTTTCCTCTAACCACAATTTTTCCCCATCAGCCTTAGATTTCTTTATTTATTCTGGAATTTGATCAAATAACTTGGATATCAATGGATTGCTGGAACTTTCTTCCGACCATATACCGCTTGGAATAGAATTTCGAGTGGCAGCTTTTTACTCGATTCCAGAGTAAACTGGAGCAGTTGGTAATGTTGTCAGTTAGCTTGGTTGAAGAGGCTATACCGGATCATCAGTTTGTTCGTCGACTCACAAACCATTTTTCAAAAGCATTTGAGAACCTCCAATATTGCTCTGCCGTTTTTCTGGATATAAGGCAGGCGGTTGATCGCGTTTGGCACGAAGCTTAAGTTTTCCTCCCTCCAGAACAAGATCTACTGATTCGCTCGTTTGTCCTAGGACGCCGTTTTATGGTTGAGCTGAAAGCGAGCGATTTAGCATTAGTCCCATTTTGTGGCATATTGGTAGCATTCCTGCATTCTGGCATTCTTGCATCTATTGAACAGCTGATCTGGTTTGTTTACAAAAGATAAGTTTTGGCTAAAAAGATGAGTTTGGATGACGTTTCTTTGTTATTTGCTTTGGAGAATGACGAGGCCACGTTATGGCAAATGCTACACTTGGCAGAATCATCACGGGCTAGCTATAAGGGTGTGGAAAAAAATACTCGCAGCGATTGGACAGGAAGCCATATCCATTCTCCGTAGAGGCAACTCCAGAGCAGCGCATATTTAGTTATTATTTGTCAAAGGTCAGAAGAGTTGTGAAGAACGCGTTTGGTCATTTAAAAGCCCCATTTCGTCGGATAGGAAATGAATTGAGAAGACTACTGTATCTTGCAAGTAAACAAACCTCGTTCAACACAAGTTTATGCAAATATTTCGTAAATCTGACGTGCTGGGGGAAAACGGGCAATTGAATTGAACTCAGCGACCAAAAATACATATGAAATATTCGCTATCTTTTCTGTTGCAAAAGCTTGTAAGCCTGTGTTATAAGTGAATGAAACTATGGTTTATGTGCATTCGTAGCTATTTAACCAAATTTTTATCAAAATTTCCAACATCAAAAAAGTAAGAAAAATATGTTTGGCTCTTTTTTTATAAAAATGGTTCTTTTTTTGACTTTTTTTGGTGCATTTTTTCTTTCTCAAGTGGCAACCGTGGAAGCGGTGTCGACTGAGCAACCTTTCTCTCTAATATTCTTTGCTCCATGTCTATGTGTCTCTCTCTCTGCTTTAGAATTTCGATGTCTACTTTGATCTCAAATCATATCACTGGGGAATTTTGCATTTCACTTTGAACATTTCACATATCAATATAATATTGTTAGTGTCGACCTAATACTACAGGTTCACATTGATATTAAATAGTTTCACCTTGGTATGAAAATATTGATATTATTGAAATTATATTGAAATACCATCTTGATATTTGATCTCATTTTTTTCTGTGCAACCATTTTTATGGAATCTGACCAATAAAATCATTTTGATACGGGCAGCTCCGGCCGCTGCATCACTTGTGGCTGAGAATCTTTTTCGGTATGCTCCCCCGTTGATGTGGTTGGTATCCCATACGCCCAATGTGACAATTCCATATGATATATAATAGAACTCCACGTCCAGACTCAATTTGAAACGTATTTTCCCACAACAGTTCGATACAAATGTTCCATATGAGCGACAACGGTGTTATTTGCCTCTTTGAGTTGACGCCAAAACGAAACATCCTCTCCAGCCGCAATACAATTTGTTGTCGTGCTAGACCTATCAAAAATGTAATAAATTTTTATATAAAAATTAAAAAAAAACAATTACTGTTGTTGCTTTTATCTCGGACATGATTGTTGCAGATCTTTGTCGACTGCTGCTGGAGGCTCTCCATGTCCACTGCAGCAAAATTATATTAATTGGTGGGCTCTGGGAATCACCTTGTTCCCACACGGTACGGAGTACTCAAAAAAGCGCTCGCAAACGAAAAACTCCATATAAAAAAAACGTTGTAAAACCACACGCAAAACGTTTGACGTCAAACGTTTTACGGTGTGTACGCAGAGACACGAAACGTCAATCCACACGAACATCGAACTCGAACGTCGAACACTGAATTTGTGGATTGTATTTCCAGCTGTTCGAGCCTTTTTTGGGCGCCCAAAGTAATTAAATTTATTTATTTTGACGCTCAGAAGCAAACATAATGTCAGAAAAGAAGGGTCAAATTGCGCTGATTAATACCGTAGAGGCAAAGATAAGTATTTGGAACCTCACCAATAAATATAATTTTGCTGCAGTTGACATGGAGAGCCTTTAGCGGCAGTCGACAAAGATCTGCAACAATTAGGTCCGGGATAAAAGCAACAACAGTAAATGTTTTTTTAATTTTTATATAAAAATTTATTACATTTTTGATTGGTCTTGCACGACACCAGATTGTATTGCGGCTGGAGAGGATGTTTCCTTTTGGCGTCAACTCAAAGAGGCAAATAAAACTGTTGGCGCTCATATGGAAGATTTGTCTCCAACTGTTGTGGGAACCTTCGTCCCGAAAGGGGCATGATGGCGTCCCTCGTCATAACGGGCGTGACAACTATGCCGACCCCAGTCCTTATCCTCTGAACCAAGCCTGGGGCTTGCTGAGTTTTAAATTGAGTCTGGACGTGGACTTCTATATCATATGGAATTGTCATGTCCGAAAGTTTGCTTTTCAAATGGCTATCTGGGAGACTCCGGTCTCCTGGGGGCGCTAGTCGGCCACCAGCCAGGCTCATTGATTCGTATGCACTTTTCAGTGCGTACAGGGTACCGTGACTTTAACGTATCTATTGAACATGCCATTCTGCGTGAAGTACATTAGATCTTACAATCTGTCTTCGCACTATATAAAAATCTTCCCATATTTCCCCCTTGCCGAAAATAAGGCAGCTGAGACATTGATGGTTGCTTCTGGCATCCTCATCTCTCTTCCAACACGATTTGTGCGGGAGAGGTGCCCCCTGGCTACATCCTTAACTATCCGTATTTCAAAATCTGCATTTTTATATTGATGATTTAAAATTCTAATTAATTTTTATAAACAACCGTGTTAAATTAAATTAAAAATCCCAAATTTGGCATTTTTTTGACGTTTTTGGCATTTTTGGGCTATCTCAGCACACTAATATGTTTTTAGGTTCCACACGCGCAATAATTGACTTTTTGTGCGCCCAAACAGTTTGGAGTACTCCGTACCGTGCTTTGTTTGGGCGCACAAAAAAGTCATTTATTGCGCGTGTGGATCCTAAAAACAAATTAGTGTGCTGAGATAGCCAAAAAATACCAAAAACGCAAAAAATGCCAAATTTGGTATTTTTAAGTTAATCTAACACGGTTTTCAGACGATTTGTTCATAAAAATTGATGAGAATTTAAAATCATCAATAAAAAAATGCAGAATATGAAATACGGATAGTTAAGGATGTAGCCAGGGGCACATCTCCCGCACAAATCGTCTTGGAAGAGGAGGAAGATAATAAAGATGAAGATGCCAAAAGCAACCATCAATGTCTCAGTACTTTCACACAGAATGGCATGTTCAATAGATACGTTAAATTCACGGTATCCTGTACGCACTGAAAAGTGCTTACGATACAATGAGCCTGGCTGGTGGCTGCAGAGTAGCGCGCCCAGGAGACCGGAGTCTCCCAGATACCCATTTGAAAAGCAAACTGTCGGACGTGACGATTCTCCCATGGCAAGGTGCAACGTCCAACTAAAAACTCTGCTGATCACACCCGGTTGATACAGAACTCCACGTCGAGACTCAGCAAGCCCCAAGCTTGGTTCAGGGGGTAAGGACCGTTATGATGTCTCTCGTGATCTTGTCCCTTTTCGTTACGACTACGAACCTTGCACGCCACAAGGATTAATCAAAAATGTAATAAATTTTCTTATATTATGTTATTTATTTGTTTTTTTTATTATAAACTTAGTATTACTGTTGTTTGCTTTTGGCACGGAAATGCTTGTTGCTGTTGCTGGAGGCTCTCCCTTGTCAACTGCATCAACATTGATTTTATTGATGAGGTCCCAAATACTTATCTTTGCCTCAAAGGCATTAAACAGCGCAAGTTTTACTCCTCATGAATTCTCTTCAAATAGTTTTTACGCTCACCCTTCTTTTCGGACATTTTTTTTGCTTCTGAGCCTCAAAATAAATAAATTTAATTACTTTGGGCGCCAAAAAGGCTCGAGCAGTTTCAGTTACCACCAAAAGTTCAGAGTTCGACGTTCGAGTTCGATGTTCGTGGGTCGACTTTTCGTTTCTCTCGTAACACCGTAAAACGTTTGACGTCAAACGTTTCGGTGGTTTTACAACGTTTTTTTATATGGTAGTTTTTCGTTTGCGAGCGGTTTTTTGAGAGCGGTGCACGGTCGTTAAACTGTTTGGGCGAAAAAAAGGGTCAATATTCGCGTGTGGAACCTAAAAACATATTAGTGCTAACGATAGTTAAGTGATGTAGCAGGGGCGGCCTGAACGTTATATCGAAGACAGATTGTAAGTTCGAACCGAGAATGTTCACAATAGATACGTTAAAGTCACGGTACCCTATACGCACTGAAAAGTGCATACGAATCAATGAGCCTGGCTGGTGGCCGACTAGCGCCTCCAGGAGACGGGAGTCTCCCAGATAGCCATTTGAAAAGCAAACTTTCGGACATGACAATTCCATATGATATAGAAGTCCACGTCCAGACTCAATTTAAAACTCAGCAAGCCCCAGGCGTGGTTCAGAGGATAAGGACTGGGGTCGGCATAGTTGTCACGCCCGTCATGACGAGGGACGCCATCATGCCCCTTTCGGGACGAAGGTTCCCACAACAGTTGAAGACAAATCTTCCATATGAGCGCCAACAGTTTTATTTGCCTCTTTGAGTTGACGCCAAAAGGAAACATCCTCTCCAGCCGCAATACAATCTGGTGTCGTGCAAGACCAATCAAAAATGTAATAAATTTTTATATAAAAATTAAAAAAACATTTGCTGTTGTTGCTTTTATCCCGGACCTAATTGTTGCAGATCTTTGTCGACTGCCGCTAAAGGCTCTCCATGTCAACTGCAGCAAAATTATATTTATTGGTGAGGTTTCAAATACTTATCTTTGCCTCTACGGTATTAATCAGCGCAATTTGACCCTTCTTTTCTGACATTATGTTTGCTTCTGAGCGTCAAAATAAATAAATTTAATTACTTTGGGCGCCCAAAAAAGGCTCGAACAGCTGGAAATACAATCCACAAATTCAGTGTTCGACGTTCGAGTTCGATGTTCGTGTGGATTGACGTTTCGTGTCTCTGCGTACACACCGTAAAACGTTTGACGTCAAACGTTTTGCGTGTGGTTTTACAACGTTTTTTTTATATGGAGTTTTTCGTTTGCGAGCGCTTTTTTGAGTACTCCGTACCGTGCTTTAGCCTAAA
>JAEIFU010004222.1:0-17918 GCA_018904235.1 Lordiphosa stackelbergi | reverse complement strand
ATCAAGCTTCTAAACTTTTTTTTGTTTCCATTTACGTACAATTTTTTCTGAACAAAATTATTCGTGAATCCCGGTTCAAACACGAACCTAGGTTCAGAGACCTTCTGAACCCGCTCCGTTAACTTGAACCCAAAAATTTCGTGGGTTCGAACCCCAAGTGAACCACTGTTTGCAGCCCTGATTGTTAATAAGAAAAACATTAAAATTAAATTCAATATCATGTGAAAACGAGTAAGGAAGGAGGTTTTATAGGACAAAAATTGTTAACTTGGTTTATTTGCTTTAGTGATTTTTTTTTGAAATTAATGGGCCAATTTGTGATGCGATGGTTGATAAAACAGATGGCATTATTATTTATTAAAACATTATTCAATAAAAGTACTATTCATATATCTAATCAAATACAGGGGTGCCACAGAATTCACTTTCGCTGTAAATTCGCTCAAATTTGATTTCGCCTTCCACAGAGCATGTTTTCGAGTGATTTGCAAATCGCGCACTCTTGAGTCGGCGTCGATTTCGCTGTTTGCAAAGCACATTGAAGTACGAACCAAAGTTTGTGTGTCAAATTATAAATGTATGTTGCGCTCTTCACAATATATGCCGAAGAATGGATAATTCTTTCACAGAAGAGCAGGACGATATTGAAACTCCAGATGCAAATGATAATGCCGTCAGTGGAGATGAGTACCCAGATCGGGAAGACTCATGTAGAATAAGAGATGAAGTGGCACACAGTCTATGAGTTGTGAAACAAATGACTTAGACTTTTGATATGCGATTATTAAAATAAATAATAAATATAACTAAACATATTCAGTTTCACGAATTAGTTTTTTACATACATAGCAGAGATCTGCAAGAGTGCCTGTTTTTTTGACTGCATCAACACTCGCTTTAAATGCGTATGCAGTGTGACTGACACTCTAAATTCTCCAGTCGAGTCAAATACGCACACTCTTTCTGTTATTGGTATTTTTGCAAATGAGTCTCTTGTATGCTCGTTTGTAAAAGTAGTTGATTTTGCTATGATCGGCTCCTCGTGTTGATGTCGTTGTCGTGTTGCATTTGTACGCACTCTTCGCAGGGACCATGGTACAACTAATAAGGTACGGCACTCAAGTATGCGGCCCGGCTCGGGCCACATAATTTTAGTATGCGGTAGACATTTGCCATGAAAGATTGTAACCGCGCTTGCCGGTTTTTTGCTGCGCATTTTGGTGGTGGATTTTTTGAAGCGATCTCGTAGTTGTTTTGTTGTTGCTGCTTTAAAAATGTATTCATATTTAATAAATTGCTTGCTCTTTTAATTCTTTTTGTTGTTGCTTAGTGCACATTTGGGGGGTGGGTTTTTAGAGTGAATTGATATCGTTTTTGGTTTGATGTTGCTACGTTGCAAACAAAAATGTGTTCAAATTTAGTGCAGAGTGCAGTGCCAAGTTGTTGTGTTTTTGGAAATAAAATGCTACATACTTATGCACTGCGTGCACTTGTCATTTTGTTGTTATTATTGTTGTTTCATCACAACAGAAAATGTGTACATACTTATGTATGTAGATACATTTTTTAATGCACAAACATATTTAATTTGTGTGCATGTGCGCTGTTGGTTCTCGTTTTAACCCTCCCTCTCTTCTCTGCACTCCAGCAAAGCGCTTGGGCCACATTTTTCAGCTGAATGCTGCCGTACCTTGTATAGTTGTACCATGGCAGGGACAATACTTGTTTTTCTTAAAGAGAACGGAGAGGGGCGCAAAATACTCGGTGTTCTCAGCAAAAATACTTTAAATCAGGGCGCCCAAACAAGCTGCTAACGACGGAGCAAATTTCAATACATTCAGAAGAAAACACCAACATTAGTAAAGAAATTTTTTTTTATTTCAATGGATACACTGAAAAAAATTAGGGAGATACATTTTTATATTATAGACAATTATGAAATAACAATGAAAATATAAAATTTACGCACATGAATATGATGACCTATTTTTAACTTGTACATAGTTTATTACTTTATCAACATCAATAGTTGTTCGAGTTAAAGCTAATTTCAATAGAGCTTCCAGTGAATATTTGATAATTGATTTCTATATTGGTTCTTAATGAATTTTAAAGTCGAAAAAGACGATTCACAAATATGTGCTTCCAAAAATGGAAAGGATTTTCACAATTTCTTTCTTTAACAGATGATATTTTATTTTCATTTACAATTTTCTCCAAAACTCAATGCCCTTTAAATGTGTGGTTTTGAGTTCATAGTCAGTTTGTAAGTCGCAAAGCTCTAACTGAAGGTGTGGCTTCTGCTCATGTATATTGCAGGTCATTGGCATAGAAAAAACTTGCGTCATTTCTCTTATCCATTGAAAATCTTTAAACCTGCTTTCAAAACTTGTTTTCAAATCTTTTCAATATTGTATATAAACTGAAAAAGTTATATGTCGAAATACTAAATTCGTCAAAATTTCTTTTAAATGTGAAAAAAACAGTTTGCTTACATTCAAATCAATAATGAAACATTCAATTTTTTTATAAATCCATCAACCGAACTTAATAAATCAAAAATGGACCGATTCTGTCCCTGAAGTGATGTGTTGGGGTTATTGAGGTAAATAATCAGTAAAAACCGAGATTAACATTAAATTCACATTTTATTTGAGATAAAAACTCAGAAGTTGGCAATTCTAATTCAACAAATTGTACAATTTCCTTGCGTAATTCAAAAAACCTCTCAAGGCACTTTCCTTTAGAAAGCCACCTCACCTCAGTAAACATTATAAGATCCCCATGTTCACTTTTACACACATAACTAAGAATTTTCTCAGTTTTTTTTTTTTTTATTTATTTATTTATTTAGTCGACAAAAAAAGGCTGTCAACTCAATTACACATACATTATAAAAAAGCCTTATTGACTAAGAAAGCCTAACAAAGAAAAACTAACAAAATTACAGAATAACTAATAACGACTCTGACACGATGGGGGAATTTTATTTGCCCGTCCGGCCAGCTATGCCCCGATTCACAGCCAATTGTAGTCAGAGACGTTATTAGAGCTACCAAAAACTTTAATGATATGGAGATAAAGAAGATGAAAAAAAAAAACCAAAACCTAAATAGGAGCAAAGGAAAAAAAATAATAATAAAATAATAAAACTAAAGTAAATCAGATATAAAGAGAACAAATTTAAGAAAAGAGAAAAAAAAAATACTATCTAAGTGTGAAATTTAAAACTAACTAAAAATAAAAAATTTATAAGATAAACTTAAAATTAAATAAACAGAAATCTCTGACCCGGTGGGGGAAGATTTTTTAGCCAGTCCGGCAAGCTATGCCCCTACTCACAGCCAGGAGAGGTCAGAGATTTTCCCTAAGATAATTATAGAGGGACGTTTTTAGAGAGAAGAGAGAGAGATCTGTTGAGAGCAGGTGATAGAGATCATTATAATTTTGACATAAGACTCGAAATCGATTGTGCTTTGCATAATCAGTTGTGCATCTAGGCAATATTAAAGGAAAATAGTTTCTGGTTGGCCTAGAAGGAACGGAGAAGTTAAGGCGACCTAAAAGTTCTGAAGAATCTACATCACCAATAATTAGTTTATGAAGAAAAGAAACACCTAATACTGTTCTACGGTTAGCTAACGAAGGAAGGTCAATAAGCAAGAGTCTGTTAGAGTACGATGGCAGACGAAGGTTAGGGTCCCAATTTAAGCCACGTAGGGCAAAAAGCAAGAATTGCTTCTGAACAGATTCAATACGATCTATATGCTTTTTGTACTGCGGACACCAGACGGACGAGCAGTATTCAAGTACAGGACGGACTAGAGCAGTGTATAAAAGCTTTGTGGTATATGGATCATTAAACTCTTTCGACCAACGTTTAATGAATCCGAGTACACCATTTGCTCTATTAACAATAGAGGAGATATGAGGATTGAAACTCAATTTGGGGTCAAAAAGAATTCCAAGATCAACGACTGTAGAAATTCGTTCCAAGGGTTCATTGCCAATCGTATAGGTAGCCAGCGAGGGCTTGCAACGATGAAAAGTCATGAACATGCACTTGGAGCAATTAAGGTGTAATTGATTAATCAGACACCAGGACTGCAAGGAGTTTAAGTCATCTTGCAATTTGATGGAGTGCATCGGGTCGTTGAAAGATAAAATAAGTTTTACATCATCGGCGTACATAAGTATCCGAGAATTCAAAATTATTGTGGGGAGATCATTAATAAAAAGAGTAAAAAACAAAGGGCCGAGGTGACTGCCTTGTGGCACACCAGAAGTGACAAAGACAGGCTTTGACGTGTTAGAGCGAAGCAGAACTTTTTGAGTTCTATCTTTTAAATAGGACGAAATCCAAAGTAGAAAAGGGGATGGAAATCCTAAACGATCAAGTTTAACGAGGAGCAGGTCATGGTTCACAGAATCAAATGCTTTACTGAAATCGGTGTAGATGACATCAGTTTGTTTTTTTTTAAAGGAATCCATCGTTAACCATTGAGGTAAATTCCAGTAAATTGGTCGCAGTTGACCGACGCTTAGTAAATCCATGTTGGAAAGGTGATAAAATCGATTTACAATAGTGCTGTAGGGAAGAGGTTATAATCTGTTCAAATAATTTTGGAATAGCGAAGAGTTTAGCTATTCCCCTATAAAGACTTCACACCTTTTTATGAAGAGGAATAATATAGGATTCTTTCCAAAGATTTGGAAAAATAGCAGATTCTAAAAAGAAAGATTAAAAAGCTTAAGCAATGGATTGCACAAAGAAATACAACACTCTTTGAGCACACAACTAGGAATGTTGTCAGGCCCAGGGGAGTATGAAGATTTTAATGATTTTAAATGAGAAAGTAAGGAGCTTCGAAATCGAGGGAGCAGTTATCGAGTTAGAGGAAGAAATGTTATAAGGATAAGAAGTATTAGTAAAGCGCGTAGAAGAATAAGTAGATTGAAAAAGTCGGCGAACAGGTCAACGGATATAATAATAAATATGCATATCGTCAATTCTACGGGTAACTGTGATCCTCGAATAAGGAAAAACTGAATTGATTGACTTTGCTAACTCAACACCACTATCACCAAAAGCACATTAGTATTTCTTTACACACACTTTTTGTACGCCATCAGAAAATGATTTACAAGGTTGGCAATGTTTAGGCTTGCCACATAGGATGCCTTGAGCGAAGCAGAATGCGTTGAAAATGTTTGCGAATATATTTAAATATTGTTCACTAATGTCTTCATTATTTTCATCCATATACTTAATAATTTGTTCCGCATCATAAGCCGTGAACTCTACACGTAGTTCTGCAATGGAAGCTGTGTCTTCATGGTTATGATAGTTGTTATAATGCCTTTTGGCATTCTTGAATTCTTGCACTATAATCTTGCAAATAATGCATTGAAATTGACATTTGAAATTTCGTTCGAACAAATGTTCCGTCCAGCGATCCATGATTCACTATTTAAGGCCTGTATCCAGCACTGCGGAATATTCCTGTCAGAATTTGCTATTTATTTTTGTGTGTGGGAACACAACTAAATCAGTGTGACCATGCACCTAACAGGTGGAAGGTCACTCTGATCAATCAGCTGTTACTGTTAGCTATTTGAATTTTTAAATAAATTTAAAAAAATACATATAATATTTTCTGGAGGAAGAACATGCTGCTCGGAGTATGTGCTACATGGCATGACACTTTACAGTGTGTCCCGGATGGCACAAAACATCACTGCAGCATGTTGTTAACTGCATTACTTTTTAATGCAATCTTCCCCAAATTGTATGACCTCTTGGTTGTATGCCAATCAAATGAAGTCCCTCTAGGATGCCTAAATTCATTCGTATTGTATTAGGGATTTTGTGGCCGGATCAGTAGCTTTTGTTTTGGTCGATGGGCGAACCGCTGGAACATAGCCAAAACCATACGAAAATTACTTAAGTGCGACTCCCTAGGATCAAGAGTCCCATATACTGATACCGCGGTACCTTGGCATGTCTTTGGACCGCCGGTTGACCGGGAAAGTCCATGTGACTCGGGCAGTAGCTACGGCATAGGAGCTCCATTGGCTTCTTAGTCCTAGTAGCGGTTTATCTGGGCGATCCCGTTGTGGGGTATGGCATGATCCACAGCCCTCAATAAACTAGAGTCTTCTATGTGGGCCATACAACTATATACCGCGGTGTGGACGCTTTGCCATTATGCGCCCAAATCAATATGCACACCAGCAGGAATCATGACCAATTGGTGCACCATTCCAATATATTTGCCAATGATCTGGCGACACACAGATTAAGAAGGCGTCTCAAACGACGACATCTCTCCGACCTTTGTGTCTATAGACAGCGTGCCTCTGGCGGCCTCATCAATTTGGCATAAGTATGCCTTTGGCACCATCCCCTACCAATCTTTGCACGCTGATGGTTCCCCAGCCAGATGACAGCTCATAACAAAAACGAGAAAGGCAAAGCTAACTTCGTCTGTACCGAAGTTTTGATACACTTGAAATAGCTTGTCTCAACGGTTAGCGACTTCGACCAAACTTCGCAGATCAGCTTAAAAACATTACATATTACCCATGACCGTGTTTAAGAGCAGTAATATTGAGAACAAACCAGTTTTTCTTACTAAAATCCATTTTCCGAACGAACATTTGTATGGCAGCTACAAGAAGTAGTCATCCGATCCGGTCGGTTCCGACATATTAGCAGCGTGCAGTAAAAAGAAGACTCTGTGCAAAGTTTCAGCTCGATAGCTCCAAAACTGAGGGACTAGTTCGCGTAGAAACAGACAGACGGACGGACGGACGGACAGACAGACGGACAAAGCTTAATCGACTCAGCTCGTCATGCTGATCAAGAATATATATACTTTATGTGGTCGGAGATGATTCCTTCTATGCGTTGCACACTTCTGGGCAAAATTATAATACACTTTTCAAGTGTATAAATATATAAAAGCATTCCCCCAAAATTTTCGCTCATCGCATCCAAAATAATTGTTGGCAATATATTCCTGCGCTGTGTATCAGCTGTGCTCTCCATCCACACACGCTATCGATAGGCAAACTATCGATAAGAAACTGTGGATTACGTTCATGTTGCTGGATACACAAGCAACGAAAAGGTAAACTAAAAAATTCCTGCCACAGTTTTTTTTATATAAAGTTTGACAGGAATTTTTAGTTTCCGGGTGCTGGATACCCGGCTTTAATTTAAATTTAAAAGCCACGTGATGTTTACTTGTCAAATGACGCGCCGACAATGCAATAACTAAAAGCATAATACAATTTCTTCAAGTGTATGCGCGTCGCCAAAGCAACAACAAAATGTTCATAATTAAATAACCAAACAACAACCACATGCAAGTCCAGTTACCTTGCTCAAATGCAGATGAAGAATAGAGATAAGAAAACGAAAGTGAAAAATTGTTTTTGCATTTAGCATTGGCGCATGCCGAAAGCCGTGTACATATACGCATTTGCTCGCCTATGCTTCGGAGCAAAAAAAAAAAAAAAAAGGTATAGGTGGGATATGGGGTGGGTACCCCTGCTTTAAATACTTATATGCATGCATCGCGTATTCCTCTTCGCCATGATGCAATAAGTATAAGATAGTCTCGTCGGCAAAAGCTGTCCCTTAGCGTATGCTAGCAATAAGTGCGAATGAAAAGCACAAAGTATAGTGAGTGTGAACGAAACGGCAATAAAATATGTTAATTAACCCTGAACAGGTCCGTGGGGTTTAACCCATTTTACGCCGCGCTGCACGAAGTTTTTTATTTGGAGGTGAAATCTACTTTTCTTGGGTAATTAGGACCCAGTAAACACGAATCCGAAGTCAAAAAAATTCTACCTATGATAGTTTCGCCAGGTGAGATGGTTCAATTACTCGAAAAGCCACATTCACAGGTGTATTAAAGCCTCCCAGTACTACTTTTTCCACGGGTTGTATTATTACGGACTATTTTCGACCTTTTCTTAAAATTTTACATGACTTTCGGAATAAAATATTTATAGAAACGTGTTTTAATTTTTTATTTTTTTTGTTGAAAATTCATCTTTTTGTAAGGTTTTTTTCAACCACCACCTGGACCCCACCTGCAAGGTGGGGGGTGTCCGCAATAATTTTTATCTAAAAGCCAATGAAATTTACTATAAAATAATGTAATTACGTAAACAATTGGTTTCACTAGATCCTATAGAAAATTTTTTTAAAAGATAGGTAACTTTGCTGTTCGACTAGTCGAACAGCGGAAAAAATGGGGTTAAAAAGCATATTCCAATACAAAAAGGTGAATTAGTTTTTATATTTTTATTTTATACATTAATTTTGTTTTTTAAAGTTTTATTATTAATAATTTGGAATTGGCAATTAATCTTTGTTTTCGATTTTGAACAGAATTTTTTTTTTCTTAATTATAAAATATATTTAATTTTGAAACATTAAGAAAAATTGTCCGCACGCAGCCTTCCGCGTCAACAAGCAAGCATGCACTGAAGCTAACGGACAAAAAACGAGCTAGCGTCGGCAGCCGACGAGACTACCTTATACTTATTGCATCATGAGCGGGCCCAAAAACAAAACAAAGCAACCAGTAAGAAAAATACCCTTAAAAGCAAGCACGATCAAAAATTACTTAAGTGAGAGAGCGACAAATACAGAACGCGTTGCGAGAATTGTTGGTGTATCGATGAACACTCAAATTTTTGCGCTCTCTGCTTTCAAGGGTAAAAAATGAGTCGCACGAGTAGCGCGGGTATACTTGGCCGCGTTACGTTTTTTGCAGTGGCTGGAGACACTCGAGTGTGAAAAATGAAAAGTATCAAATGCGGTACACTTGTTGTGGCAGTGCACTCATGCAGATCTCTGATACATAGTTTTTGCCATGCAGCAGGGAATTAACCTTTTTGGCAAAGCTTTGTGCGGTAAGTAGGAGCCAGGTAGATAGAAGTTACCCCTAGCTACATATGTATGTACATTAGAGCGGTCCCCACGTATATGAAATTTTTAAGGTCATGCTCTCACCCCCCTATCTGTATATAAAAACAAAAGTTAAAAAAGTCGAGTTTTAACGGGCGCGAATGGAGTCTATAGTTTTTGTAAATAACTCAAACGCAGTGTTGCCTATTATCATCTATTTTTTCAGTTATAAATAGTGGGCGATGATTTTATTTATAAACTATTCAAATTTGTTAATATTTTCTTTCCACAAATTTAGATCTCTTTATGAATTTCAAACAATGACAGCAATTGAAATGAACTAGTAACTTCGTTTGTAAAAATTTGTATTTGGTGAACGTGTCGTATGATTAATGTTTTTTTAAACTTTGAGACCCTGTCGCGCCCATTAAAAATAAAAATAAATTTTTTTGATTTTCACAGTTATTAATTATACAACAAATATTAGCTTTGGGAATGCTGAGACCTTCTTTTTCCATTTTGCCGTTTTGGGGACCGCTCTAATGTACATACATATCTACAAAAGCACATTAACATATAAATTCGTTTGTGTGCATGCGAATTTGTACATAGCACTACTCACCGTTTCGCACCACACAACAACTATTGCAAAGAAAATCATCTGCAGAGGCCGCAGCGATAGGAGCAACACAACAACAATCATTCAGTCCTCGGTGGACACTTTTGCTTAGAATTAATATTTCACAAATACATCACATGTTTATCTCAAATCACAAATAAAACACAAAACAAAATTAATGCATATACTTTTAGCGTTTGCTGCACAACGCAGGAGTCTCCGCCTTCTAGCAAATGCGAGCTACAATTGAGCTTGGATGTAACCAAACCTACTCTGTGGCGCTGCCACCTAGTTCAGGCTAGTGCTGGCAAGTTAGCTACTTTCAAGCCTATGTCTTTGGCTACATATTAAAAGGAAAATTTAAAATTATGATATTTCTTTCAATCGGCTAATTTAATGCACGTTTGTTTAATTATTGTTAACAGGGCTGCAAACCGGTTCGGAGTTGAACCGCTCCGCAGTCGGAGGCTCCAGAGTTTTTGGGAAGTCCGAACCGAACCTGAACCGGAGCAGGACAATTTAATCTTCCCGATCCCGAACCTGAACCGGAGAAAAAAAAGTGGAAAAGGGTTCGGTTCAAAAAAGATGCTGTTAGCCATTTCTTATTTAGCTAGTATATAATATAATAGAAACAAGAAAATTATATATTCACAACAGATATGTATTGACACTTTGTCGCAACTATTTACTAATATGTTCACATGTTCTTCTTAGTGTTGGTACTAATAATAAATAAAATACATCGATTGGCTATTCAGTTCCAGAAACAAAAATACTGTTCGTCGCTCTGAAATATCGGGCCAGGGGCCGATCAGTCCCGTCTATATTCGTGCATTCTGAGATTTTGGTCAGGGAGCCGATTCGGAAATCGTACAACCCAAGGCTCACCCGTTGCCGGCCAGAGGATTGGGCGTTGGGAGTCTGGGTGGGCGCGCGACGGTGCTATTCAACCGGGAATCCCATCCAGACACAGGTGCCGATTCGGAAATCGCACACCGGGAGCCAATGGAGCCGATTGCTGCCTATCGACAGCTGTTGCCGATCGATAGATGGCGCGCGTTTAAATGTGCGCGCGTGTTTGAATATTTTATTTAACTAAATCTAACTAAATTATAAATGTGGCTTCATGTTACATAGTCGTTCTAGGTGAATTATAATAATTGCATTAACAGTAATATTGAGAATGTGTGACTTCAGTTGGAGATAATGTGCTATTATTACATAAACTAATGTAGCGACCTCTTGGGGCGTCGCAGTCTCACGGACTATTACTTATTTTGATTTTGTTTGTGCTGTATTTTCATGGCCTCTATCAACTGCAACATGCATTCCAATTTCAGGTTTTCAGTTGCCTCCATCATTTATAATGGTCAGCTTTGACTTAAAACTGCACGAAATTTGCTGCAATATTGAATTTTGCTCTTCGCAAGCAGCTGTATATTCATCTTGTTGTGACGTTTAGGTGCTGCTTTGGGAGACTGCTCCAAGATTGGGCCCACAGCTGCAGTGGGAGGTGGATAGCTGTTATCTGCCCCCTCTCTTTCTTCTGCAGTATGTATTTGCGAGCTTCCCAAAGTAAGGAGCGTAGGGCCACTACCGAAGACGAGAGCCTCTTCAATTCCATCAACAGACTTATAAAGGCCACAAAAGGTTGCTATCTCCCGTTCAATTGGAAGAACAGTCTGTTGGGAATATGGCCCGCCTCCAGTAGCAACAGACTCCCTTTTATTGGCAGCCAACTTTTTACGAATTCCAGATTTCCAATCCGCCCACGACTAAATTAAAAATACATGTATATTAAAAACTTGGGATAACTTTACTGAATGTTGCGGTGATACCTTTTTCCATCCAGGAAGATCCTTGCGTGGAGGCCCCTCTGCATTCAGTGATATCACCAGAGCCTCCCACTTATATGGCTTCCTCACTGAAGCACATTTTCAAAAAAGTTATCGTCATCTCTGAAAATGCAGAATCCTGTCCTCATTGTGTTGCTTCTGCATTTGCATTTTAACAATTCACAAAATGGCTGGCAACAAGGTAGCAAATGAAACAAAGATATTCCATTTAAATTTATTGCGCTGCTAGAAACATAAACTCTAATGTTGGTAAGGGTTTAAAACTCATCTATCAAATTCTTATCTGTAAGTGCTTGAATTACTTCGGTGGCCAGACTAGAAGGCTTGTGGTTTCTTGAGTCCAATTGCAACTACATTGGAAGTCTTTAGTTTCTGCAATTCATTGTGTTATCCTTGATATTATTGGTAAATTATTAAAAAGTATAAATTAATTTCAATTTAATTCAATTTAGACAAATTTCAAATTTCAGCCATTTGGCGCGCGCTGAGTAGTGATAACCACTTCGTTAACTCTAAAAAACTATCCAAAAAATGATCGATTATCGAGTAGAAACTATTGAAAATCGAATGGCTAACGAGTAATGCGACTACATTTTCTCAAAATGCTCTTTTTTTGGCATCTCTAGTGCCCATACAAAATTGTATGGGGGAAAATGTAAAGCAAAATGCTGTTGTAGTGAGGACAGCACATTAGCTTCGACAGACACTTTATCTCCCTTCACGAAACCCCTTCGCAATGTCAGGGTTTTTTGACATAAAGTCCGTCAGTAGCTGTTCTTGTTCAGGGCTTCTATGCTTTCCCCTTTAATATAATTTATAAAATAGATTAAATAATTGTAAAATTCTTAAATATTTGTTTACTTACATGTTTTGGTGTTGATGAAGAAGAGCAGCCGATAGGCAATACAGTTCATCGATAGCTCTTTTAAAGCTATCGATACATAAAACTTACAGTGAAACGGATGAAATGTGGAACAGAGAGAGCACTAAGAGAGGCTGACTCTTTCGTTTTCATTTTCGTTATTCGTTTTCGGTTTTGTCTGCTCTGCCAAAATCTGGACACATTAAACAAAAAAAATCTTTTTAAATTAACTAAACACTAAAATGCAAATTAAATTTTTCTAACAATTTCTAAATTGATCGCAGAATCAAGGAAAATTCACTTTATGTACATCTAGCAACTGTAAGAGTCAGTAATTTGGCAATTACTTTTCATTCCACTGACCAACAAGCATTACTTTTCAAAACGAATTCATGAATCAATTCTACTTTCGAAAGGTTGCCGTGAACGTGCAATTGAGAACATGCCTGATAAACTTCCGGCTTGTGCTGAAACGGAAAACTTCTTACTTCTGGTCTGGCCATAACGGGTCACTGCCTTATGGGCAGGCATGCAGCACGCTTAGCCGTCGCTCACAACGATTTCTTTCTTTGCCATTGCCCAGCTCTAAGTAGAAGGAAACTTAAAACTTTTGGTCTTACTACTACACTCAAAAAAAAGTTGTCATCACATCGACACAATTTAGACATCAATTTGAAACTATTGAGTATCGGATTCTCTCTAATACTCCGAGTATCAAATTGACATCTTCGGAAAGTATTAACAAGATATTTCGAGGATTTCAAACTGATACTAACATGTATCAGGTTGACACTTTATTGTATTAATTTTTAAGTATCAATTTGACACTAGGTCTTATTAATTTAATAATTTAACTATCAAACTTTTTGTTTCATTTGATACTAGCTTTTATTAATATAATATTTTTTTTTGCTCTGTAGTACCTGATTGTTTTTAACAAAGTAATGTACACAAGGATAATTTCCGAGTTAAAGTATATATATTCTGATCAGCTCAACAGCCGGAGTCGATGATACGTCTGTCGTCTGTCTGTCCGTCCGTCTGTACAAAGAGATCTCAGAGATGAAGAAGAAAGTCTTTTACTATAAATTCTTTAATAGTTGATATTTGTACCTTCTATAATCTGCCATTAAAAAAAAAGTGGAACTGAATCCTAAAACAAAACATTTTAGTAAAAATTTTCTTATCTTCAAACTCTCTCAATTTTTTATCTTTGTACTATAAACAGTTCATTCTCCATTAAAAAAAAACAAAACATTTTATAAAAATTTCTTTATTTCAAACTCTATCAAAATGTAATTTATTTACACTATTAAATTGAATTCGTCAAGTGTGGACACCCCTCTAAGTGGAAAGTGGAAACATTTGTCTCTCCTCGTGTCCATGCGAATGTTGCTTAACCAGAAGTCACCATATTGGTATGCCTTTTGCTCGAACCCGTACATCAGACCCTGGGGCACGAACATACTCCCTGTGTGTTAGAGGGAGACATAGTCACATTTTCGCGCTCTCTTCTGGGGGAACCCTGCCGTACTTGTAGCAGTTTACGCCTTCAGAGACCTTGAGTAAAAAACGCGAAAAACGCCTGCTCTGCAGCTTTCTTGGTTTCGCACCTCTCTCATTGTACGTTGTCTTGCAAAGCGCTAAAAAGGTCACAGCAGCATTCTGGCTTGTTGTGTGTCCTGTCTTAAGAGTTACATTTGTTATTTACATATATTTTCAAAAAGCGACATGAATACTCAGCTGCTTATACTTACCTTGCAAATATGCGCCATTTAAAATCCATTTATTTATCTTCATCACGTCGTCTGGGAAAGGGTCCTCCATAGCTTTTACGTTTAACTAAGTACACATTTGTTTACACTAAAAAGCAAAATCACTAAATGTGACATGTCAAGCATTGCCAGCTGCGACGTTCGGCATGCTTCGTTTTACAATTCATACATTCTTAAAATTTTCGAAATAAAAAAAAAATTGTTTATTTTCAAATTAATTCTTCTGCGCATCAAATAAATATTTGAAGTTTCAATCTAATACTTTCTAGGTTTGCATTGATACAAAAAAAATGATACTAGTTTCAGTTTCGATTTGAGACAACGTGTATCAGAGTGATATTGATACAAATTTTTTTTGGGTGTAGTTGGGACAGTACAAAAATAAAGAATGAAAACTATTTCATGAGTCCCGTGCATCGTTAGCTAGAGATGGGCTCGCGGCGGGATTCCACCGGGACCCGAGAGAAGTAGGGGATCAAGCGCGACGATATTGAATTAAAATTTGTTGGTCGGGATCGGGACGGTACAGCCGTGGTCGGGATCGTGGCGGGACGGGAACGAACTGTCTTTATTCGCCCATCTTTGCTCTTAGCCCATTGCCACTTTGTTAAAATCACCTTTTCCAGACCCTTCTCTGATTGGATGGAAGTCCTTCTTAATGGTAAATGTTTGTTTCGACAAAGGAAAAAGATTTGGCCATCGGATATTCGATTTTATGTGCTCATTCTCGGCGGGGCCGGGCCTACAACAAACATTAAATGGCTAACAAAGTTTTAAGGAATATTCAAGGGGAATTCCAGGAGCAGTTGGTGCTAGTGACGAAGGTCAGAAATATTTTGTAGTCAGTTCTTAATTATATTTAGCTGTTTGTTGTCAAAAATTCAAACCTTACGCCAGCAAAAAAATATCGATAACTTTGATGCCTAAAAATTCCATCAAACTCGTTCACCAGCAGACTTACACTTCTTTTTTGATTGATGATATTTGTTCGATGATTAGTGTATGCTGGTGAACACGCCCAATGTTGCTTATGCGTTGTTAGCGCTCGACTTACTCGCAGTGGCCGAACGGTGACAGTGGCCAGTTTCGCTGATTTAGCGTTGCATTAATCGCAACTTTTGAACGGAAAGAGATATGAGAAAAATTCCAATGAGAAGGTGATGAGAATTTCAATATAATCAATGAAAATCAATTTGGATTTAAACACAAACATTCCACAATACACGCCATAAATTGCTTGGTGTCTGGTGTTCATTAGAGCTGAAATCACACAAAAATGTGAGGGAGCTTGCCTTATAGACTTGGAAAAAGCATTTGATGAAGTATGGATCAAAGGACTTATGTGTAAACTTATGCAGTATAAGTTTTCACAACACATGTTAATACTGATACACAATATGATCATAAATAAAAAAAAAAAACTTTATTGTAAAAAAAAGCCGGTCAAACAAGCACAGGAACATTCGAAATGTCTAACGGGCTTCAGCAAGGCACCGTGAATTCGCCAACACTTTTTAACATATACATAAATACGCTATTAAACACAATGGATAAAATTATCGCATTCGCTGATGGCTTAGTTATATATCACAATGGCAAGACAATTAAAGAAATAAACCACAATGTGCAGGATATGTTCAACAGAGTATAACAGTTTTGTATAGGGGAAAGTCTCCTGTTGTGGACACGCTCCGGTTGTGGACACCCCAGTCTATTTTTTGACAGGTAACAGATGCCGTCAAACTGAGTAATGTCAAACTTGTAGTTTGACAGTACACATAATCTGAGACAATACCGAAGTGTAAAACGCATTTGGTTTTACGCTGTGGGTAAATAAACAAAAATCGTGAAAAATTTTTCGAGTTTCTAATTTTTTCAATTTCCACATTGCGTTAAATCGAAGCAAAACATTGAAACAAAACATTGAAAAGTGATTTGTTATTTAGTGCATTAAGTGTACTTTGTTTTGATTGTGTCGTGTAAATTTGCTGAACAAAATAAAAATGGCTACCATATCCAAAAATGGACACACTTTTGCACCGGTTGTGGACACCCTCGTTTTTTGTGTTTAAAGCATGTGTTTGGCCTTAAAACTGGCAAATATCGTTGTTTATGTTAGTGTGACATAATTTAACTGCATTTTTGTGAATTTTTGTGCATTTTTAGCCATGTCAACACCAAAAAAATTAATTTTAATGGGCTTGTCGATGCCATTAAGCAATGCTTCATCGATAAGAAGGCCGTCAAACTACAACCAAGGAATATGGGTTTCCTCGACCCACTTTAATCCGGTATTTGGAAAAAGTCAGAGCATATTTTGCAGATGTTTCGTCCGTTGTTGACTTGGTTTTGTTGGAATTCGTTCGTGTGCAGGACACTCGATTTGGCACTGACGCCAACAACAATCAAGTCCTGTTTTCAAAGCCCGGTATTGTTCCGTTTGACACTGACGCTTTCTCCGAAGCTGACTTCATTGAGGCTGTCGAACGAAATGCAGTAGAAGTCGCCACAGAAACTGATCTTGATTAAGACAATCAGCGTCGTTTCATCGTTTCCGCCGATTCCAATATTGGGCGAGAAGAAGAGGTGTTAACCTCCCCCGAACCATCTACTTCACGAGCGTCTTCGGCTAGCCGCTTATCATGGTTAGATGAAATTGGGCCGGTGCAAGGAACTTCTCCGAAAAAGCCATCGAATCGCGGTCGCAAGCCTATGCAAAGCTCTGTGCTAACATTTTCGGACAGCGTCGGGGTTTTGCACGAGAAGGCTGAGCGCACAGCCAAGCGCGATTCTGTGTCGCACCAGAAGAAGATCCCCCAGAAACGTGGCCGGCCAGGAAAACGACGGGCAACACCACCAGCCAAGCCGTCGGCCAAACGCGATGCCAAGAAGAAGTCGTCTGGCATACTAATGCCAAATGTAGTTTTTCGTCCTAAAAATTTAAGCAAATAATTAATATTACAAAAACAAAAGCAAAGGCTTTTTGGACAAAATTTTTTTTTAAATATTAGGTACTATAATACCTTATTTTATTTCTTTCAAAAATTTATTTAAATAATTTCAAATATTACCTATAATTTGTTTTTAATTATTTCATTTTATTTATAAGAGAAACCATGACACTGACACTCTGCTGCTCCAATAAACGCCTGGCCTGGACTCGAGTATTGTATCCATGACCATGCCCAGAATTGACCAAAGTCAAGGCATTAATTTTTTTTTTTTTGATTTTTTTGTCACACCCGATGTAATTTTCAACAATTTAGTTGCATCCAGCGGCGCAGAGGTGAATGAGGTTGGTCCACAATATGCATCGCAGTAGGTGCCCACGTAATAGAAAATTCTCGCTACGTTTCGAGTACACAGTTGTGTATTCGTGTGTATCGGGGTGCCACAGAAACCGAATTCCAACCGAATTCCAATTCTTAGGTGCCACATACATTTCTTTTGGTTGGTTTCAAACCTCTAATGTTTTGTTAGGAGATTTTGCAAAGCTCTTTTCTCACTAACGCCTTTTTGTCGAAGTGGCGCCCTCTACATGATGGCTGGCGGATTAAGGGATGGAAACTAATACATAATGTTTGGCGCCAAAAAATTTTTAAATTTTGCATTATATTGGTGGAGAATGCGACTTAGAATTAAATTATTGTTTAAAAATGCATCATAAACATATAACACAATCAAAAAATTTCAGTTAATCATTAAATTAACCCACATCTAAAATAAGGAAAACTTTTTGAGAGAGGAACATCAATTTTGAGGAGATGGAACATCAATTGGAACGTCTGGAAATAAAATCTCTAGAAGTTCTGTGGCACCGACGATTTTTTTCGAGATTTACAAACCAACCGTGTTAAAAGTCAAGTGAGCTAACGCG
>JAEIFU010004221.1:0-17949 GCA_018904235.1 Lordiphosa stackelbergi | reverse complement strand
GTTCGTTTTTTGGTTTTCTTTAGGCATTCACACACAAATATATATGTGTGCATGTGGTAGTTGATTTCGACTTGGCGTGTGCGTGCATCACCGCATCAGCGAAAAACAACTAATTTTAATTAGCTTCAGTCGATTTGTTTTATTTTCTTGTATATTTGAATGGCTAATAAATTGTTTAAATATTCCTTTAATAAATAATTTAACTTAACATACCGCTCATGCAGCGGCTCGTACTTCAATATCATTACCACTCTATATACCTTTGAGTTCAAAGTAAATTACGTCGTAAAGCACCTGCATTACAACAGCGCATACTATGTGTATCGTTAGTGGGGCGGGGCCCAAAAGCCACACCGTATTACATTTCTTAGATTCTTAGGTGCAGTTGTAATGGAGTGCTATAATAAAAAAAAAAAAAAAATAAAATATATAAATCTGCATTTTGCGCCCATAAAAAAAAAAAACAAAAGATTAATTAAATTATATTTAATATTAAACAACAGCTAAAAGTTTTAAGGGTGCTGATTAGTAATGTGATTTGCGCTGCTGCGCTAGGTCTGAATAAAAGTCTTAGTGAGGAAAACTTTTTTGTTGTTAATAATATCGCTCCCAAACTTTTTAGCCACCACAATATTCTGTCAAGTTCAATTTAAATCGGATGACTATAGCATATAGCTACCATAGGAACGATCGGTCGAAAAAGTAGTTCTAGTAATAAAAACCTTTAGTCCAAAAAATTTCAAATTTGGGCAAAAATTTTGTGTCATTCTGTAGAACGGAACATTTTATGATAGGCAAATTGAACATTAAATTCATTTAGTAAGCAACGAAGCGCACGGGTCTACTAGTAACATTACATACATACGTAAAGTGTTATCTAAAACAGACAACTTTTATAGTATCAAAACGGTATGAAGGGGTGTTCGTATGAAGCTGGCGTGTACTAAAGATTTGTTTATATTGTTGTTTGGGATAATTTCGCAGAAGAAAGGTTTTTGAAATTCCCAGTAGTTTAGCCGTTTCTGCCAAAAAACATGAAAAAATTGCCTTTTTTTTCGAAGTTTTTGCACTTTTGAAGTACTAGATGCCAATTTTTTGGGTTAGTTTGTTCATGACTTTTTTCTCTAGTTTATATCTTTAACTTTGCCCAAGATATAAAAACAAAATTCGAAACGGTTTATGATATATTGACAGTTTGGGGTGAAAATATGTTGGGTATCAAAAAAGTACCTTTACGATGTGATAGTGCCAAGTCCATTGGCGATTTTTTTAGTTTCGGTATGCTCTTAAAAATATCGCGGTCCGAAGGCGTAACCAATTTATGAGTTGCACTGTGTAATGTATCCTAGCTTCATAACTAATTTGGTTGAATTTAATTAATATTAAGTATACTATACGATATTAATTGACATACATAATTTTTGATAATTAAAAGATTTTTAAAATAGGCGGAAAGGTTAGTTTTGAAAAGCGTTGCGTTGCTAATGTTTTTGAGTTGGTACGAAAGCTGAATCCAGCAGCAATAATATAGAAATGTTTTTCTGAACGGGTGGGTCAAGCTTAATCTTGCACAAATTAAATTATGAGTTCTCGCGGATAAGGCGACGAGTAACCACGAGTAACAATAATTTTATGAATACAAATAAGAGTTCTAAGTTTAAGCTAATACTCAAGAGTCAGTTCAAATATTTGGTTGGCAAAGGTCGTTATATGTTGAGATGGCTTGCGGTTAAAGGCATATCTCGCAATAGAGTTGAAGGTTACACGGAGTCGGTGCATACTGTTGGCGTCACAATTTGCAATAATTTCTATACCGTAGAATAACATCGGGACTAAGCAGGATCTTGATGAACATTTTTATGCTCTGCGGTATGACGGTTTTTGAACCAGATAATTGCCTGAGAGACGCATAAGTTTTCCCCTTGGATTTATTAATATGTTTTTACTGTTGAATTTCTAGTGTATTTAGGAAAATGGTACAAAGTGGGGGAATCTTACTGACTGAGTAATTTGTTTGTAAGAAATGTGGAGTAGGGTAACTAAGTTCCATTCCCTTAAGCGAGCGCATCTTGCCCCTCGGTAAATTCTTTTTTTTTTTAAATCTCTTTCTTTAAAGTCGCCAAAACTGGAACCTCCTTTGAGCAACACTTTCGTTGAATTTGTATCTTTTCCTTTGTTTTGCTTCGGTCCAATCAGAATAAATGCAAATTCAAATTTTCTGCTACTTTATTGCTAAAATATCAGCTTCTGTAGCTGGTTGTTGCTTGGGGCATAATGGAATGCGTGTCAGTATATGGACAGGACTTGTATAAAGGTCATTACATAACTTCAAATCAAACACTTTTCGTTCTCATGATATTAAAAACACATTTGCCGAATGCCCATGGTCATCCTTGTGAGTGTGTGTCTGTGAAAGTCATTTAGTGGAGGGACAATTAGGTGGGATTAGAAGGCTGCTTATTGTTGCTTATGTTTATGTTGTAGGCGCATTAGCAAGGACACACAAAGACCACAATTTTATTTAGAAACAGAAACTTGTGCGTGTTCTGGTAGGGAGGAGTCATAAAATACGGCACAAGATTTCATTTACGGAGAAATTATGGCCAGAGGAAACCAGAAACAGAAACAGGACCTCGTCAGGCGTCTTATTTTCAATTTGTCATTGTTTTCTTTTTCGCTTTTTTCTTCTTTCGATTTTGATTGTTACATTTTTGGTTTTTGGATGGCCGCCCTCACATTTTTCGGTTCCTTTGCATGTCATTTGCATGACAAAGAGACCGAGAGAGGGAATGTGAGCGAACCAAGGAAAAGGTCCTGGCATACTTCGTGAGCGCAATTTAAATGCTGGCATTAGAAAACTAGAAGCAGGCATTGCATACTTTTCGTCCCCCCATGCCCAAGGAACAAGCTGCGAATTAAATAACAATTTTAATGGCCACCAGGGAGGGCATCATCCATGTCTATATATGGATATGGACATGACAGCAACAGCCAGCAGTCTTGTGGGATAATAGGAGCCACCACCTGGACATGAAACATGACACAAAACGCGAAACAGACACGTATAATTACAATTACATTACATAAGAGGGGACAGGGGCATCGAGAACCGAGGACATCATCTGGTCAGTTGAACTTAAATTGAATGTTATGTACATATGTCTATACAATGACACTTGTTTGCTTTTGGATCGTTTTCTGGTACGTGTGCTGAAGAAATACGAGCATAAAATTGTGTATAAATTGGAATTTTTCTTATAAAAATTAATAGAATTGCGAATGGCCGCAAAGTTAGACAAAATGTTTTTCAAGGAGGTAAACATTTTGTCCAAGAAAAAAAAATAAAAAGAGAAAATGGACCTACAGTGAAGGTGACCGTGTACAAGCTTTCAAATAATTTTTTTGTACAGGTGTCCCGTACGATAATTTTACATGTGGGCTTATAGCTGGGCTCCAGATTTTCAATACTTCGCAAAAAGTTTAGTTGGAGTTCTTGGTAAAGTAAAATAAATTACCACCATGTTTTTAGTTCATGGACACATTATTTTTATAGACTGTTATATCCAATAAGAAAAATTCAAGATGTTCATACTTAAATCAAGTGCACAGGGAAGTAAGTACGAGGTATTCTTCGTTGATGTCTAATAGTTTGTGACGCACTCTACCAGCACTCACTAAATAATTTTGTTTTTTTATACCCTTGGAGAGGGTATATTGAAATTGTACGGATGTTTGTAACGCATAGAAGGAAGCATCTCCCACCACATAAAGTGTATTTATTCTTGATCAGCATGACGAGCTGAGTTGATATAGTCATGTCCGTCTGTCCGTCCGTCCGTCTGTCCGTCTGTTTCTATGCTATATCCGTCATTTTTAAAGCTTACTTAACCAAACTTTGCACGAAGTCTTTTGGTACAAATACGCTGCACATTTGTCGGAACCGGCTGGATCGGATGACTATAGCATATAGCTGCCATAGGAAGATAAAAGAGTTGTGTAGAAAAAGTAGTTCTAGTAAGAAACCTTTTTGTTTTCAAGGTAGCGTCTTTATACTTCCATTTAAATGATCGGTTGAAAACAGTCAAGGGTTGAGTGGGGTAGAAAATTTTCCTTTAAACGCGTTACCACATCGTCGCGTTTCTTCTGTAAAAAACAGAAGAGTTACTTCAGCCACGGGTTTTATTACCATATTATTTTAAAATTTCAAGGTCGTTTCGCATTTAAGCGAAATTTATTTAAACTACTCCACCATAATATATTAAGTAGCCTTCACCCCGATACCGTTAAAACTTCGATTTGTGAAGTACAAGCTTTGTATAATCTTTACCATTTTATTCGATAACCCGATAGAGCTCAATTTCATTATCAACTTTTGCCTGTCGATAGTGTCAGAGGCCGCTTTAAAACCAATAAAGAAAGTAAACATTTTCTTTTTCATTTCTAGGCGTTATTTTGAAATGGCGGTATGTGCATATATGCTGTCCACGGTGGAATGTCGCCTTCTGAATCCTGTCTGGTATTCACTTAATATGCTGCCTTACTTTCCACCCAATCAGTTAAGCGTGCTAGTAAGATCACTGCAAAGGTTTTGATTATTGTGTTTATAAAAGAAATGCCTCTATAGTTTCCTGGATTCATGAGGTCGCCTTTCTTTGCGATCGAAAAAATAATATTCTTACGAAAGCTATCTGGAATATTTCCGCTCTCAAATATATCATTATACACATTATACATTTTTTAGAAATTCCATTGGCACTCTGTATTTTCCAGGGGCCTCGTTGTTTTTTGCATTTTTGAGTGCTTGTTGTACTTCTTCTGTGTGATGGTCTGTGGTATCGCCATGCTTAGTTGTTCCGGATTGTTGAGTGAGTACAGCATGTTTCGGAAATGATCCGCTAGTATGCTGGCATTTATTTTAATGCTGATCCTAATCGCTTGTCCATTTAAAAGCCGAACAAGTTGCCAGAGGACTTTGCTGTCTCTCACACTATTTATCTCCGATTCCATATTCTGGTAATGAATGTACTCCTTTTTTATACATAGCGCCTTATACTGTGCATTTGCCTTGTGGTAGTACTTTTTATTTTCTGCAGTGGCTTCCCGTCTTATTTGTTTTAAGAGATTCATAGAACTCTTTCGCATCGTTTCGCAGTCACTATCAAACCAGGGTTGTTTACTGTGGCTCTTGTTGGAAGATTGCATGCACTTCGCGGCCTTCTGTACACATTCTGTTAGGTTTTCAATGTTCACCTGCAGTGGGCTTGCAACCGTTCTGTGCAGGTTCCTTTTAAAATTTTCGGCATATATTTATGTATGTTGGCTAGGTTGGTTTTCCAGCGTAACTTTGGCAGGAGCTTGCTTGTTTGGTGTTCATGGGTAAAATTTAAGTTGACTTGTACTTCCAACGGCATGAAAAAAATGGTCAAAAAATATCTCACTTTTCACTTTCATGTCTTTTATATAGATAGACCAGGCAGTACCAATTAGGCAGTAATCAATGGTTGTTGTTCACTGTGCTCTCATAAATGTGTAATTGCCTTCGGCGTCTCCTACTGTTCTACCATTAAGTACGGTAAAGTAATGCAATTCGCACAACTCAATAATTTTTTTCCCATTTCTGTCAACCTGCATATCCAACAATATGTCAAGTAGTATTAACGAGAAGGCCAAGCTAACTTCGTCTTTGCAGAAGTTTTTATACCCTTGCAAATGTTTTAATATATCAGAGTTTAAGGACGCCAGCTTCAAGACAAACAATTTGTCTAAATGAAACCCATTTTCAGAACGATAGTTCCTGATATAGTCATCCGATTTTGACCAAAACTTTTAGATCTGTGTGAAAGCATATAATATTAATAATCGCTAAGTTGGGAGACGTTAACATTAAAAACAAAAAAGTTTTTCTCACTAAAACACCCTTTTCGACCTATAGTTCCTATGACAGCTATAAGATATAGTTATCCTATATTGACCAAAACTTTCAAATCTGTGTGAAAGCATATAATATGAAAAATCGCGGAGTTGGGAGACGTTAACATTAACGAGAAGGCAAAGCTAACTTCGACTTTGCCGAAGTTTTTATACCCTTGCAAATGTATTAATACATCAGAGTTTAAGAACGCCAGCATTAAAACAAACAATTTTTCTAAATGAAACCCACTTTTCGGCCGAAATTTCCTATGACAGCTATAAGATATAGTCATCCGACTTTGCCCAAAGTTCTAAATCTGTATAAAAGCGTATAATATTAATAATCGCTGAAGTGGGAGACGTTAACATTAAAAACAAAAAAAATTTTCTCACAAAGACCCACTTTTCGACCGATAGTTCCTATGGCAGCTATAAGATATAGTCATCCGATCCGGTCGCTTCCGATATATTAGCAGTGTGCAGTAAAAAGAAAACTCTGTGCAAAGTTTCAGCTCGATAGCTTTAAAACTGAGAGAATAGTTTGCGTAGAAACAGACAGACGGACAGACAGACGGACGGACAAAGCTCAATCGACTCAGCTCGTCACCCTGATCAAGAATATATATAGTTTATAGGGTCGGGAATGAATATTTCGATGCGTTGCAAACTTCTGGGCAAAATTATAATACCCTTTGCAAGGGTATAAAAACAATTAATTTGGCCCTGAGGTTTTCGGGGTTGCTGATTACGAATTCGAAGTCAAAATTCAGAAAAACAAAATGGCGGATCCAATATCGCGGATAATTTCTTCTAAAACTTATTTGATTTGGCTGAAACATCGAAAAACCCGTTTATCGATAATATCTCGATAACTATGAGACAGATTTTTTTATTCATGTCGATTTTCGTGCTCAGGGGGCCAAAATACTTTGGAAAAAGTTGGTTTCGTGAATTGGGGGAGAGTTCTGTCAAGCAGTGTATATATATATTAAGTCGCGACAAATGATGCACAAAAATCATTACCGAGACTGAATCTGCAGCTATACGCAGCCAATTTTAGGATATGTTTTGAAGAAGTGTCTAAACAACAATTTCTATTTTGCTTGAGGGCGGGATCTGATAGGAGTTTTAAATTATTGCCTTGTCTAAAACAACTTTTAAAAATGTAACCAAGAAACAACCTATACTTTGATTAATGACTCACTATTTTATGCATTGTTAATAATAATTTCGTGCAATACATTCAAGCTGTACTAACTTTCTGGAGTAGAATCCATTTTGTATAATCAAAATCGGGTAACTTTTCGCGATTCTATACGCTTTTGAACGTTTTGTTATACATATTCGATGCATGACGAGTAAACGATGAGGCACGCCTTACGCTTACGAACGGAGTCCTTACCTCAGCCAGATAGGGACACTTCCCCTTTATTAACGGTCACAATGCAAACAGGATGTACCACTACAACATTCCAACCATTAAAAGTCCCTAAGGCCCTCTTCTGGTCTAAGAAATTTTTTTTTACATTTTATTATTTTTTTTATTTTTTAGCTTAGATATTCAAAAATATTATCCCAAAAGGATTTTTCAAAATTCGAAATACTTTCGGAGTTATAGCCATTTTTGTCGACCAATGTCTTCGTTAAAACAAGCAATTTTCAAATTACTTCAAACTTTGAACGCGTTTTTCTCGAAACCACGTTTTTCAAATGGTGCCCACGTTTTCTCAAGTTCTACCGGACCGATTTTGATTATCTAGGGCTTTATGGACGCAGAATTAACGTGGCTATCGTCTCTACCTCAATCTTTGAGAAAAAAAAAAGTTGTTACTATTTTTTTTTGTACACTGGACTGCAAAAAAATGGTCAAAAATCGATTTTTCGTTTTTAAAAGGCCGCCATTTTTTCAAATTCAATTTTATTTTCACAATTCTGCTACGGACGATAAGGGCATTCATACCAACCAACTTCCTATCTTCCGTTTTGCTTTCTGATAATTGTAATTCCCAGAAACGTGGGTACCATCGACACGGATTTTTTTTGGTAGAGCCTACTTTGGATCCCGAGAACTGTTTGAACAGCCCTTCGCATTCACAAATTTTTAATTTTGTATTTTTTATAATGAATTGTACAATCAAATACAAAAAAACAGAAAATCTTTTCCCGATTTCATTCCACGAATTTTTAAAAAACATATAAAATTTAACCCGCTAGACCAGAAGAGGGCCTTAAAAAATATGTTTTTTCGACTTTCGGCCATCTTTTTGGGATTTTGGTCCATAGTGCGATGGTTTTTATGGCAGCTATAGTCATCCGATTTTGACCGAAATTTGCAAGAGTCTGGGGAGCTCAGTCAACATTTTGGACTAAGCGGTTTTGCTTTCGAATCAAGTAACAGCAGCACACTGACGTTTTTTGGACCGAGCTGAGAGTGCACTGAGAGAGCCGCATACCTTGTTGTATTCAGGTATGGCTCTGCTGTCAACTCCGAGTATGAAACATTTTTTTGCAGAAAGTTCGGCTCTCTCTGTAAAGAGAAGATCGGCCGCGAGCTCTTAAGAAATTTCAGAACATACATCAATGTTCCCATTTTCACTTTCGCAAAACTTTTTCGATTTCAAACCGGTTTTTGGACCAAACTTGGACTTAAAATGCGGAAATGCGAGATTGGCTAATAATAAACGATTTCACCCGGTTTTTTTGTACCAAACTGGAGAGTAAAATGCGGAAAGATTGATTGGCTGAATGTACAGTATATGACCAATACCAATATTTGTTGAACTGTGTTATTGGCCTTTAAAATTCGGAATCTCTTTTACATATTTTTAAAAGGTCTGGTTCCAGAACGATTTCAAGTTACTTTTTTTTGATAAATCTATTACACAGTTTTTACACCAGATAAAATATCCAACTTTCCTCTGCGTTTTTGGAAGCTGAAAATCAGTGTGTTTTCCACCAGATCCTCTTGTTAAATAGATGTTTGTATAAAATTGTGTTGAAAGAATTGAATTTTAAGCTTCTGTGGCTACATTAAAAATTATTTTTGTAAGTGGATTGAACAAGGTTATAGAAAACTAAACACAAGTTTTTCGTTTTGTTTCAAGGACCCAACATTTTTTTTAATTAGAAAAATTTGACTATTTTTTTTTAAATCCGGATTTTTTAAAAGTTTTAATTTTCCTTTTGAAGTGGAGCCTGGTAGAGCCTTGCTATGCGGTCTAGGGCGTGGCCGTTTGCTGGCTGCGGCCTCCACTGTTGCTTGTTCAGTTGAGAGCAGCCGCTTGAAAGCCAAACTCTCCTCCACATTATTGGAGTATAAGGTGGAGGTGCCTTGCATTGCCTGTTCCTCCGCAAAGTACTTGCAACCCTCCTTAATATTTTGCTCGGCCCACGCCAGCTTATTGCTCTTCTCTGGGGTGAGCTTACCGCTGCCATCGAGCCGCGCTGTGATTTTAAGTTTAAATAGCTTTAGAAAATTTTCTGCAAGCTGAAATAGCAATATGATTAAATTTGTCTTCCATAATTTACGACAATAAGATGGAATACCCTGCGAAGCCGTAGTGCACCCATCCTGTTCTTGTGTATCTTTTATAGCCAATCAGACAGAATAGCCGGAATGCGAAACTGGGAACCAAGTACCGACGCGTCGCGACGCCCACAAAAGAAGCCAAATGATCGAAGACAATTCACGGAACCTAACGCTAGACCTATTAAAATATGGACCTTCGCTTTTACATGTGTGTGCTGTGCGTATTCGACGTCTGCCGAACAAACTATGCACACACACAGCAAACATTTGTAAAATCGTAGGTTCACATCAGACATTTCCCCTTAAATTTTCCTGACTTTAAATTTTATGGATGATCCTTATCCTTGTAAATTTTAGGGAACGTGATTTCAAGTATTACGCGGCTCACTGTAAGCACGAAATATTCTACGAAAAATGAAATAAAAAATTTAGCCAAAGAGCTATAAAAGAATGAAAAAGTGATAAATATTAAATCGTCTAAACGTGAACGTCTTTATGGCCCCATTTGACGGATTTCAACGATTTCATCAAAATTGGAATGTTTCAAAATGTTGGGTCGCTGTACATGCAACACAAGTTTCAGTCATTAAATTTTTTTTTACCAAGAAAAAGAACCAGTATTGATGAAAGTTTTCTGGAAGACATTTTAATCAGGGCTGCAAGCCGGTTCTGAGTTGAACCGCTGCGGAGTCGGAGACTCCGGGATTTTTGGGAAGTCCGAACCGAACCTGAACCGGAGCAGAAAAAAAATTATACGCCCGAACCTGAACCGGAGCGAAAAAAAGTTGAAAAGGGTTCGGTTAAAAGAAAAAATTACTTCAATAATAATTACAAAAACGATCAAAATTGCAAACATTTTTACCACCAACAATTAATATTAAACAAATTAAGTTAACAACAATATAAATAATTATAATATAATTTCGAAATGCAATCGTCCAAATTATATTTTCCGAGTTGCCTTCACATTTAAATTATTGGTCACATGCGAAATTAACTCGATTTTGTATAAAATTAACACTTTTTAATGGACTGACGATCCTTTGAACAACGATAGATGACTATCGATTAAGAAATGCCTATCGAACTGTTCGGAGCAGCCGCAATGAAAAATTCAAAACACGAATTTTTCATTTTTCTAAGGAACCGAAAGTGTTCGCAAAATTTATTATTTAAAAATAAAATGAATTCCGTGTGTAATATTTGGGATACTAAAACATCTTAAATTGATCAAAGAATTATGAATCAATTCCACATTCCAAAAACTTTTGTGGAAGTGGAATTGAGAACAGGGCCGATTACCTTTTTTCTAGCTGCTATAAATGTATATTATGCTATTTTTCGATAAAAATACGTAATTGCAAACATACAGGTTCTTGTTATGATGTTTTAAGGTTTGAATGTTCGTACATATTTCGAAGGTTCTTGGAAAAATGATCTCACACTTTAACTTCAATTTCAATTCTTACATCTTTTTATTGGATCTAAGAAACTTAATTTGTTGTTCTTAGAACAAAAACTGCTTGCAAAGAGACAAATTGCTAAATTGTATAATCGTCAAAAGGAACTAAGGGACTAAAGGTTCTTCCCCAAGTTCATATTCTTATAAACATGAATTGGAATCTTTAGCTTAGGATCTAGAAAATAAAGAATACTGACAAATAAATAATCAACGATTTCTTAGCTTCTTTTGGAGGAATTCAAAGATTGCCTAACAATTCTAATGTCTCAATGTTTTGGGTAAACTATTTTTGTAAAGAACTAAAAAAGTCGCATATGTTGAATTTCGAGTTTTGTCGAATTTTTTCGGTCAGTTAAATGTGTTTTATCCATAAGCTACTTAAACAAAGTTCGAATGTTATATATCAAAATAACTCTAATTGAATAAGGTTGTTCCGATTTATATTCATGTATTTTGAATTGGCAAATAACAAAATTATTTCTGAACCCCGGCTCGAACCCGAACCTAGGTTCACCGACCTTCTGAACCCGCTCCGTGAACCCGAACCCGAAAAGTTTCGCAGGTTCTAACCCCGGAGGGAACCTCTTCCGATTTTAGAGGGGTTTGCAGCCCTGATTTTAATTGTTAACCTACCCTAAACTTAGTTCTAAGCTTTAAAATATGAATAAAATGTTGAAGTTTTTCACAATTTACATACATGCTTTTAAAATTATTCGTAAACCTTGGTTCGAACATTAACCTAGTTTCACCGACCTTTTGAGCCCGCTCCGTGAACCCGAATTCTAAAAGTTTCTAAAATTTTTACAGCCCTGATTTAAGCTTAAAAACTTTTCAATTCCAACTTTTTTTTACATATTTGTAAAAATATAAGACTTCTATCTGGTTCAACAGAGTTCTCAAATCTCATGACTTGAAAATACCTTTAAATGATGTGTCTAAATTCGATTCAAACCCTTAGGGCACAACCTACAGCTGTCATAAAAAAGGATCGTAAAATTTTTTTTAAGTTTTCAGGAATGCAAATTCTGCTTAGCCGCTGAAATCTGTTGGCTGTTAAAAGGGCAGAAGCATTGTCATCTTGGGCCTTAAGTTGTCACTGAAGCCAATTTAATGTGAAGCATAAAAAAAACATTTAGTTGTTGTTCATGTTGTTCATGTTGTTGTTGGCGGTGTGCGAAACATATGTTAAACAAAAAGTTTGTTTTATGCCCAAGCTAAACGACAACAACATGGACTTGGCCATCCATCTATCCATCCATGGGTATGCAAAATGTGTTGTTAACATCGTCGAGAACACATAGTACGTGCACGGGGGGCATGGCAAAATGAACAAAAGTTTTAGCGAGAATTTACACACCAAATTTTATCAGCACGAAATTCCATAAAAGTATAAATTTTTGGAAGCAGGGGTGAGGCGAAAACTGCATTGATCAATTTATGACATTATTAGAGGGAGTGGTTGTCCACTCCTGCCCTTGGCTTAACAGCGACAATGGTTTTGGTTAGATTCTTCTGTTCCATCGCTGACAAAAGGATTAAGTATTTGAAAATTGTCTTGTTGTTATTGCCATGCGATGACCCCAGGGAGGGAGGGTTGGTCAAAGCTAACGTCTAAAAGTATACACAAGGTTGCACAATTTCCGTAATGAGTTTTTAGCCAACGGCTTTTGCATTTGCTCTTACTCCAACACGGAAAGTGACTGGACAGTGAATCCAACTGTCCCATGGAATTTGATGAACACATTCGTTCATTTGCAGGTATGAGAACACTCTAATTAAAGTGGCGGCAATCACACGCCCCTAAATTTCATATGCCGTTTGACCTTGCCTGTGACCCTAAACTGGGGGATCATTAACGGAAATGCTGATGAGAATATAGGTAGCAAAGGAAAAAAAGTTTTCATTTAAGGGGGTCTTCTACCTCGCTGAGTGTTTTATTCGAAGTTTTTATACTCTGTACCAAAGGTACACAGAGTATATTAGGTTTGTGCAAAAGTATTTAACAGGAAAAATGAATCATTTCCGACCCTATAAAGTAAATATATTCTACAGCCAAGTCGACATAGCCATGTCCGTCTGTCCGCCTGTCTATCCGTCCGTCCGTCCATCCGTATGAACAAACAGATCTCAGAGATGGTAAGAGATAGAGATTTGACATGTATGGGACAAATGCTTCTTATACTTGCAGGCAGATCAAGTTTATTTTCAATTTTTGCCACGCCCCCTCAAGCCCCCGCAATTTTGAAAAAACGTCATATCTCCCACAGTTTTGTAGATAGATGATTTCTACCTTCTAGAGATAGTTAGTCATTAGCATCGATTTGCCGACGAAATGATAAAGATCGGATGAGCGGTTCTAAAGTTATGAGCAAATAAGAGAATCACCCCCAGCCACCCCCCTCCCACCCACACAACCAACGCCGAGAGAGAGAGAGAGAGAGAGAGAGAGAGAGAGGAGAGAGAGAGGGAGAGAGAGAGAGAGAGGGTGAGAGGGAGACAGAGAAAGAGAGAGAGCGAGAGAGAGAAACTTACAGATGAACGCAGCGGCAGCACTGTATTCAGCTCCTACTCTAGGTACAGAGTGTATTATAGTCGGGCTAGACCGACTTTCTCACTTGTTTTTTTCTCGAAGAGCGGTTATACATAGTTGTAATAATCACTATGCCAGAAAAAATCTAGAGAGCGCAAAGATGTCAAGGTTCTTACAAGTAGGTTGAAGTAGAAATAGATTATCTGGTAAGACCAGACCTAGGTATTTGTAAAGATATAGAGAGTAAGGACTCCACAATGTGGGGCCATGCGACTTATTTCGTAAGCCCATGTGAACAATTCGGATCACAAGAAATGTAACTCAAAACTTAACTAGGCCTTAACACTAGGACTTTACACGCTGAGGTCCAGTTAAAGTTAAATTTAAGTTACGCCCCGCCTTGGACAAAACCCTATTTTCATTTCTATCGAAGTCACTCTATTTTTTTAACTAAATCGACAGTTAAAATACACGAATTAAAGTAGCCGAAATATTGCTTTGATATGTTTACGAATATGCTGCTGTAACAGCCTAAACTTCGACAATTTTTTGCAATCCGAAAAATGAAAATATTTTGGACTATTAATTTGGTTTGACTTATCACATCTTCAGATATAATGAGCATTTTTTAAGCCTTTAAAATTTTGTTTAATAGGGTTATTATTTTTCTTTTTATAGCATTTCAAAATCAAAGCTGTAGTTAGTGAAATATTGCTTTTGACCCAGGTACCTATTTTACACCTATTTTTAAACTTTCCGAGGCTATCAAAAGTTGTCTTCAAACATTTTCAAAAAATGTATTGCTTTATTTTACAGTGTAGTATGGTCCCTTTAAGGAAAATATAATAAGCCGACACCGATCGAGACCCAACTCGAGAAAAGTGTCTTATGTGAAAACAGTCAAGATTTGTTCGTGACGACTGTTATGGTTGTGTGAATCGGTAAGCACTGCATTGCAAGTAAAACGCGTGTTGTCTGTAGAGAGCTCTCTTATTAACCAACACAAGCGCAATTTTTTGTCCTCTTCATTTGGCCGCCTCTGACCCACTTTCTCACTTGTTTTTAAAACTAAATAGTTTTTATACCCTTGGAGAGGGTCTATTAAAATTATCCGGATGTTTGCCATGTCCGTCTGTCCGTCCGTCTGTTTCTATGCTATATCCTCCGTCAGTTTTAAAGCTATCACAACCAAACTTGGCACGAAGTTATTTGGAACAAATATGCTGCACATATGTCGGAACCGGCCGAATCGGACGACTTTAGCATAACGATCGGTTGAAAAAGTAGTTTTAGTGAGAAAAACCTTTTTGTTTTCAATGGTAGAGTTTTTACTTTGTCTGGATGTTTGTAACGCACAGAAGGAAGCATCTCCGACCAGGATTGTTTAAATTCTTCGTTTTGGAGTGCCTTTCATAATTAAAAAAAAATATGAGTCTATGTGCCATGGGGACGGAGATATTTGAAATTGAGTCCTATTTATTTTTATAATAAAGATCAAGCAATAAGTTTTATTTTTTGAGTAATAAATAAAACTAAAACGAGAAGGCTAACTTCGTCTTTGCCGAAGTTTTTATACCCTTGCAAATGTTTTAATACATCAGAGTTTAAGAACGCCAGCATTAAAACAAACTATTTTTCTAAATAAAACCCACTTTTCGACCGATAGTTCCTATGACAGCTATAAGATATAGTCATCCGATTTTGACAAAAACTTCCAAATCTTTGTAAAAACGAAATAATATTAATAATCGCTGAAGTGAGACACGTTAACATTAAAAAAAAAAATTCAAAAATTTTCTCACTAAAACCCACTTTTCGACCGATAGTTCCTATGGCAGCTATAAGATATAGTCATCCGATCCGGTCGGTTCAGACATATTAGCAGTGTGCAGTAAAAAGAAGACTCTGTGCAAAGTTTCAGCTCGATAGCTTTAAAACTGAGAGACTAGTTTGCGTAGAAAACAGACAGACAGACGGACAGACAGACGGACGGACAAAGCTCAATCGACTCAGCTCGTCACCCTGATCAAGAATATATATAGTTTATAGGGTCGGAAATGAATATTTCTATGCGTTGCAAACTTCTGGGCAAAATTATAATACCCTTTGCAAGGGTATAAAAATTAGACTTATTTTTTGAGTAGGGGAAATGGGGGATTGTAAGCCACTCAAATATTGGCCTCAAAAAAAATTACAACTTTTTGTTTATGTCAAAGGTTTCCCTTCTTATTACGCAACTATTGGCAAGCAACCTATCAGTCAACACGTTCTTTAAGTCTGTGCATTGGAACTCGATTTTTTTTTCAACAAATAATTTTTTTCCCAAAAAAAAAGTTTTTTTTTTTCATTTTTGACTAGTTAATATTAATTCAAATTTTTTTCGTAACGCCAAAAGTAAGTATGAAGAAAATTTCTTTGGTCAATGGCCTTTATGATAGAAATATGAATTTAAAAAATTGATATTTTGGTTATGTGACGTCAACTTAAAAAAGTGAGATATGGGGGTTGTGACCCACAAGCCCGCTGCCGTCAATCTATTTTCACTTTTCATTAATATTTGATAAGTCAGAATATCAAAAAAATTGTCAATTTTTCTATTTACTAAGGAATAATTGCTTAAAAACACGAATTTCAAACTTTTAAATGGGTGGCTCACAACCCCCCAAAAATTTTCGATATGTCACAAAATCACGTTTTTTTGTACCCTTGGAGAGAGTATATTAAAATTGTCCGGATGTTTGTAACGCACAGAAGGAAGCATCTCCGACCACATAAGTATATACATTCTTGATCAGCGTGACGAGCTGAGTTGATATAGCCATGTTCGTCTGTCCGTCTGTCCATCTGTTTCTATGCTATCTCCTCCGTCAGTTTTAAAGCTATCGTAAACGCGTTAGAAGTCGGGTTTGGTACACGCGGGCCCCATTTGGTGACTGACTGTCTGTACCAAACTTTTGCAACGAAGTCTTTGGCGCGAAATATGCACATTTGTCGGAACTGGCCTGATCGGATGACTATAGCATATAGCTGCCATAGGAACGATCGGTAGAAAAAGTAGTTTTGTTTTCAATGCTATCGCTTCCAAACCTCGTATTTATAAGTTTTTTATACTTTCACATAATTTCAGCAAGTTTTATGCCAATCGGGCAACTATATAGTATAGCTGCCATACAAAAGATAGATCAGAAAAAAAGTTTTAGTATGAAAAACTTTATTGTTTTCAATGCTATCGCTCCCAAACTCGTTACTGATACTGATGATATGCTAACACAGAATTCTGTCAAGTCTGATCCAAATCGGATGACTATAGCATATAGCTGCCATTGGAATAATCGGTCGAGAAAATAGTTTTAGTGAGAAAAACTTTTTTGTTTTCAATGGTAGCGTGTTTGTACGTTTCATTTATGAATATTATCTGTCTCAATACAATTTTAGAGAGTTTAATCAAAATCGGATGAATATATCGTATAGCTATAACATGACGCTATATAAAAACTGGCAGAAATATATCTTGTTAACTCGCCGAGTAAAAGGGTATATAAACTTTATGCAAAGTATGTAACAGGAGGAATCTGTTCCGACCCTATAAAGTATATATATTCTTGGTCAGCATCAACAGCCGAGTCGATAATATATCCGTCTGTCCGTCTCTCTGTCCGTCCGTCCGTCTGTCCGATGTGAACACCTAGATCAGAGAGTGGTAAGAGATAGCGGTTTGACATGTGTGGGGCAAATGCTTCTTATACTTTGAGCAGATCAAGTTTATTTCAAATTTTGCCCGCCCCCTCCCGCCCCCGCAATTTGGAAAAAACGTCATATCTCATAGAGTTTTGTAGTTAGCTGTTCGTACTTTTTAAGATAGTAGTCAATAGGAAAAATAAATCGGTTTGCCCAAGAAATGATAAAAATCGAGATCGACGGTTCCAGAGTTATGAGCAAAAAAGTGAATCCAGGCCGCCCCCCGCCACCCCCCACCCACCCCTTTAAAATTAGCACTTTTCGGATCTTCACCGAGAGAGCCGACTTACGCCGTAATGCAGGGTATATTATAGTCGGGCTTGACCGACTTCAACGTCACTTGTTTTAAATTAATGATGGGAAAGTAACCTGCATCTTCTAACTAAAATACAAAATTTACAGAACGAAAAAATATTGATTTTTGGCAAAGTTGTGTTCGAAAAATAAAACTATGATCATAACCTCCCATCCCACCTTAAATAAAACTAATAAAATACGACATATTTTCAGAGTAGTTAATAAAACTCAAAAAGTCAGACTTATTAAATAATAATAAATAAAACTACAAAAATAAAATTTATTTTTAGAGGAGTAAATAAAAATAAAACGAGAAGGCCAAGCTAACTTCGTCTTTGCCTAAGTTTTTATACCCTTGCAAATGTTTTAATACATCAGAGTTTAAGAACGCCAGCAAAAAACAAACAATTTGTCTAAAAAAAACCCATTTTCCGACCGATAGTTCCTATGACTGCTATAAGATATAGTCATCCGATTTTGACA
>JAEIFU010004220.1:0-17984 GCA_018904235.1 Lordiphosa stackelbergi | reverse complement strand
ATCATGAATCATTTAACAACATGCACAAACATTAAACATATTTATAGAATCCTTTTCCGCAACCTCTCGCAAAGGCAAGACACACAATAAGCTTGGCATACAAAATTCAATTCAATTCAAGAGCCAAGGCAGTAAAAAGATGCCTCAGAATGAATCTCAGAGAAGAAAACACATGCGACTAATTTCATATTCATATGCATATTTAGGACTAATGAGAGCAAGCAGGAGAGAGAGAGGGGCAGCAGCAGGCTGGATGAAAGCAAGTCGCTGCACGTTAGCACCATCATTACCCAACACAAAGTTTACTTAACTCCCCCCTATGGCAACATGCAACAAGCACAGAGCCACCTAGCCGCCAAGTGAGAGGTAAAAAGAAGATAGAGAAACGGTCTCACCCAAACACACACACACACTTACGTTTTAGTTGGCCAGTGCATAAACAAAAAGCTCCCCTGTGTGCTGTGTGTGTTTGTGGTGTGGGACAGGATTTATTATCAAATGGGCGCCATGACCAACTGACCAGAGCCCCCACTGCTTTCTAGTCTGCACCATAATCAACAAATTTTATGGCCTCATTAAACTTTCTTTCAGCAAAAGCGCCTCGCCTAGCCACGACTCGACTTCGGTTTCTGTCTGTTTCCTTAACTTATTTGTTGAAAAACAGGTGGCTTGGCCCTGATCCTGGTCCTGGTCCTGGTATAGTTAAGTTACCTGCTGGCAGAAATTTATTTAATTAATTTGTGCAGTTTAGCGTTGAGTTAAGTGCAAAATCATGATATGCTTGTTAGGGCAATTTTAAATGGAAATTACAATTACTGTAGCATACTTTTGGCAACAGAAATACTGACAAATTTTGAATATGAATACGGATTTTATTGGCTTTCACTTGTGCTTTAAGAAAGCAATAAAATTTAAAACTTGATTACTTTCGACTTTTATCCTTTATTAAAAATCTTTTCATTTTAAGTTGATTTAATAGTGAAATTAAATTGGTCACATATTTTATCTATTTATGCAAGTCTTTAGTTTGAATGTAGTAGAATGAGGAAGTGTAAATTGTGGATAAGTTCAGAGGTGTTCGCTTACCCTGTTTAAAGTTCTGGTCTTGAAATTTAAATTTCAATCTTATTCCTAAAGAATTTGGTAACAAAACAAGGGCCAAATAAAATGTTAGCTCAAACAATTATTGATTAAGCTAGGTGCAATGGTCAAAAAATGGAGTCAAAAATATAGTTTTGAGAACTAATACTTTGTATAGAGTCAATCACTGCCTTTAACTGACAACTGTCGACCTAGGTGAGTATTATGCTCAAATATTCAAATTTTTCAAAATTGCCATTAAACAATTCCAGTCAAAAGTATTTACACAAGGTACATTTTGTGCATGCTTCAAAAACAGCATTGTATTCAAGGGGGGAAGGTGAAATGAAAAAAGCTTGTTGTTTTTGCAAAGTCAGATCAATGTAGAGCTAAATAAAAGAAAATTTAAGAAACTATACTGTTCATACGCCAAAAATATACGCCTATGAACAGATGCTCATTAGTTGTCAAAAGTATTTACACACGTTTTCTTTGCGTCAAAAGTATTTACACATGAACTAATTTTTTTTATTCAAGTTTAATATTCAATGTTTACAAGGAATTTTCTGAATAATATTAAAACTAGAACTAATATTTAGTTATACCACCATTGACATCAATACAGCTTGCAGCCTTTCGGGTAGTTTTACCAAAGTTTCGTGCAAATACTTTGGTCAATTTAGACCCAATGTCCTGAATTACAGCAATGGCTTCTTAGCGTTTTCGATATTTATCAATGTCCCTCTTTTTTTAACAAAAGCCCAAACGTTTTCAATGTTATTTCGATCAGTTTTTTGTGGGGGCCAGGGAAGAACCCCTGATTTAGGTCTTTCAAAAAATTTGGTTGTACCCTACCCTTATGTCATGGATCATTGTCCTGCTGTAGAATCCAGTCATACGTTGAAAAGTGCTGTTTCCTGATGGGAAAGCATATCATCTTAGTATGTGGAGTAATTTTGGTTTAGTGTCTCTACTATCAGTACCATGTCACCGTCCACACTAGGCAGCATTCCCAGAACATCACTTGTGCCACCACCAAACGTAGTCGTTGGTTGGGCTTCAAATGCTTTAGTTTTTTAAATGCTAAAAAATAGCCTATATGACCCTCATCTGTCACAAAACATTGAACCAGAGTCAGAAATTTCTGGCTGTATAACACCAAACGCAACCCGTTTTGGCTGGTTGCTTAATTGTGATGTCAATCACTTTACGGACTAGGTACTAAACAGCGACGACTGTACCGCGCGCAAGTAATATCTTCACTAATTTTTTTCATTTGTTTTTTGCTATGCGGCCATTTAAACATGGGACTTGCAGTTTGATTACCCCTCGGCCACTTAGTAAGTGCCTGCATTTTTTAACTTACGGTTTCGGCCTGTTCTCTTTAATTTTTTAAACTTCCACTGCATCCCGCTACACTTCACTAAATTCCATTTTCCGCGGATTTGATACAACTTAGCTACTGACTGCAAATGTACCGGTTTAATGCAGCAACAATTTCAGCCCGGTGCTCAACGGTTAGCTCTTTTTTTTGGCATTGTAGTAATAATTTGCAACAGTTTTTGCTAATTTAACATTCAAAATCAATTAAGTTCTCTAGAACTAATTAAAATATAACCTGCACTTGTCACTGCAAACTAAATATAAATGTCGAACTTGCATTGTGTAAAATACTTTTGACACAAAGAGAGACGTATGTAATAACTTTTGACAACTAATAAGCATCAGCTCACAGGCGTCTATTATTAAAGCACTAAATTTCTTAAATTTCTTTTATTTAGCTCTACTTTGAATCAGACTTTGCAAAAACAACAACTTTATTACCTCCCCCTTGAACCACAAGCCGCCGTTTGTGAAACATAAATACCTTGTGTAAATACTGACTACCTCAGTGCAATAGTATATTACGAAATATGTTTTCGTTTCTCTCTTCCTCAATAAACGAACATATGTCTAGGTATCTAAAAGTCTCTTGTTATCTATTTTTAGAATGCTTTTGCAGCATTCCTTTCTTGAGTCTTCATTCTTAGTACATTTATCAAACATCTGAGTGACGAGATTTGATTTTCAGGAAATAAGTTTTAAAGTAAAAACCAATTTAGTAACACATTTATGGTCGGCGTGCAACAAACTGGATGTGTTTTGACAAAAAATAAGTTGAGAATAATTAATAGTTGAGGCAGAAACACAAAAAAAAATTTTTAAATTTTCCTAAGAATGGGTGGAACACATTTTATCAGCTATGAACGCGGACGAATCAAGATTGAACGAAGGTGGGGCTACCATCACTTACAATAGCTTCAGAGTGTCTCGACATAGAAATGGTAGATAGCTAATTTCTTAAAAAATCCAAGCTCCTATGGTCAGATTAAACGCAGTGGCAGACCGAGCCACATCGACGATAGGTGCAAGCGTGAGATTAAGCGCCTGGCTGTAAACAATCAAATGTCTTGTACAGGCATTAAACGTCATTTAGAGCTCAATGTCGGTAGAAGACGGATCCATCAAATTTTAACTGAAAATTGTAACCTTAAACATAGTTCCCGGGTGGCTGTACCGATGCTATTGCCACGCCATCTTAAGGCTCGTTTGGCGTTTGCTGACAGGTACAAAATTTTGGACCGAAGAATTCCGAAACGTTATTTTTCGGATGAAAAAGTTTAATCTTGATGGTCTTGATAGCTGTCAGCAAGTATTGGCGTGACTTAAAAAAAACCAAGAGAAACTCGCCATAAGAGGAATCACGGCGGGTGGATCACACGATGATTTGGGCCTGTTTCGGATATGCAGGAAAGTCTCGGCTATGTTTTATTCCAATAAGAACAAACTCAGAAATCTATATTCAATTGCTGGAGGTGGATTTAGATTTTGCAGACGATCTTTACGAAGACAGATGGATTTTTCAACGGACAACGCTCCAATCCACACATTAAAGCCACAAAGGCTTATTTTTCTTCAAGAAAAATACCTGTACTGGAGTGGCCGGCTATCAGTCCTGACTTGAACCCAATTGAGGACCTCTGGGTTATCCTCTCAGCCAGGATTTATAAAGGTGGGAGGCAATTCGACTCAATTAAGCATTTAAAGTACGCTTTGCTTGCAGAATGGGAGTTAATAAGCAGTAAACTCTCCAAAATCTGGCAGATTCATGCCAAACCGCCTCAAAAGTCTTAGAGGCAAAAGGAAACACATTAACTATTAAAGTTGATCAAAAGTTTGAACTTAATACAAAATTTTAAGAACTATATAAAATGCACATATACTTATTTCCCTAAGAATGAAATACATTTGTTAAATAATAATTTTTGTTAATAAATATTGAAGTACGGTAAATTCTTAGTTACCTGGCTCGGCTATAAGAAAATATATTAGCTTTTGGGTTCTAAACAAGGTTTTCAAAAAATGTTAATGCATATATTATTGCACTAGAGGTATTTATTCATTGTAAGCTTCGCTCATTTCTTTTGACCACATACGACTTTCAATCATTCCGATTCGAGGCGATTTCTTTTCGACAGCACGATTCTCTTTCTTTCGTCGTGTTGCGACATTTCGGTTTCGCGTTTCTGAGAACGCACACCAATGCTAGCACGACCTCTTCTTGGCATCGTAACAAATATTTTACCTTAAGAATAGCCAAAATAAAGAAAGAAAACGAAAGAATTTATACTGAGCTGTGAAACGGAATGACCGCCTACTGCGCCATTTGTTGAACTGTAATTGTATTCAACAGAAAAATAGAATGTGCGCTACAGTGCCAGCTATTAGAAATATTCCAATGTTTCGTTTTTCCGCGTAGCAATCACGACAAAACTCGCAGAAGTAAGTATCCAATTTGGTCCACTTGTTTCCAAGTTTTGGGACATACATTCCGAGCTCGAACCGGTGCGTTTAAAAATCGTTTTGCTGCCCTTCTTTTAAAAAAAAAAGTTTACTAGATTTCATACAAATTCGTGTGTATTCTGTTGTTTTGCACGCTCAAGAACGATTTAAATGTTAATAAAGTGCCAGCGACAACCGAAAAAATAAAAATTACGAAAACATCAACAAAAACTTACAACGTCGCAAATTTTCTTAAACTTTTGCATATGTGCTTGGAGTGTGTATGTTGTTTGTGCGCCTGCAGAAACCCCTTCCAACTCAGCAGCCCCAAACATATTTGCATAAAATTCATAACATATGCCCCCAACAAAAACGCTTCTCGGAGGTACCTCTGCGCCCGTAGAGTAGGCACCAAACGGTAAACAGCTACACACGCCCTCTTCACTGTCGTCCTCATCATATTTGCGGTAAAAAGAAAGCAAAGTAAATAAATAGACATGTGTGAAAAAGGCGCTGAAAAAAGAAAATTGAAAATGCCCGAGGGCAAAACCGTAAGAAGCAGCTGGAGAATTGAAGGGAAGGAAAAGTTTTAGCAAAGTCTTTTCAATATTTTTTTTATTTAGTTGTTTCTAAGCAAAAGGGGATTATTTTTTCAGGGATAAGGCAGGTAATCTTTTCACAGTCATAGATTCTAGAATGAAAGAGTTATTTTATATGAACAGTTCATAAAAATTTTTTAAAATTGTTCTACTTAGCACACTTCTTACCCATTCAAGTGTAAATCAAAAAGTTTTCATGTCACTTGACACTCTTCTCCCACGAATCTAATTGCTGCCTCTCTTGCTCTCTCTCCCTTTGTGCCTTGTTCTAACGTATGCAATCCACAATATAATTTATGACAAAAAAGGACTTTTTATTTCTGAATGAAAAACGTGTCAGTTAAATTAATTTTCTGGTCACACAGCTCCAGCAGCAGCAATACCATCAGACATACTGACAGACGCACCAAGTTGGCCCGTTTTTGTCCATTTTTTTTTTTCATTTTTGGTAGAGACAGAGCCACAAATCTGCTGCTAAAATTTATTTGTCTTATAAATTTTGTTAACATCTCAACTGTAGGAGAGCCAGAACATTTAATTATTTTATTTCTGTGGAAGTTTTATTTTGTTTGTGTTTTTTTTTTCTCTTTTCTGTGCTTACAAATAGTTTATGCACGTCAACCCAAAACTCTGGGGGAAGCAAAGTAAAGAAGAAAAAAGTGGATGGACGACAAGTCAGCCACAGAGCTGGGCCAAAAGCTTGACAAAGTTTTTTTGTAGGGCCGCCTTTTCGGTTTCTGACTATTGCTTAATTTATATATGGACTGCCTCCCCGATTCTCCTTCCCATTTTGACGCTTTAATGTGCGTCCATTTGAACTTAAGCTACAATAATTTGTCTGTTGTCTCTCTCTTTCTCTGTGTGTGTGTGTGCGAGTGTAAGTTAGCTTGTGGTTTTGGGGTGTTTTGGTTATTTGCATTTTGACTTTCTGACTGTTTGGTTTTTGAACTCTCCTTTTATGATAGTAAATAATATTAGAAATTGTTGTGCCAAAGCAAGTTGGGAATTTGATGTTTAAACTGGTAAATAACTGCTTAAAAGTATGCAACACAATTCGAAATAGAAACTTGTGTAGATGGGAAAATTTGCTGACTTGGAGCGAATTAAGGAAATTAAGCCTTTTAGGGTTTTCCCAGCTTTTAGTTAACTGGATTTCAATGTACTTGGCAAACCGCACACAGAAAATCTTATTTAAGAACACTTTCTATAAATATGTTAACGTCACTTCCAGAGTTCCCCAAGGAAGCCACCTTGGGCCATTACTTTTGGCTTTATTTATAATCAACCTTCCTTCCCTCATTGTTAATTCTCAAGTTTTGATGTACGCAGACGATGTTTGAGTTTGCATGTAGCTTATTACGGAGGGAAAAATGCTCTGAAATTATATCAAATTACATATAAAAACTTTTGACCATAGTTCATGGGAGCTGAAGAAAGGACCATTGAAAAAATAAAAAAAAATAAAAAAGTGAGAAGTTAACATTAAAGCAAAAAATTTTATAAAAAAGAACGAGAAAGGCAGCAAAGATAATCCGTTTGAAAAACCAAAGACGAAATATAATAACGAAGGAAAAAAAAAAAAAATTTTTCAGAAAACACTTGACCGAAGTCAGGGCAGTATAAGATAAGCATCGATGAGAAAAACTTAAACAGAGTAAAAGCGTATAATATAATAAGTGAAGGAGAAGTTAAATTAAAAAAAAAAAAAAAAAAAAAAAGAAAAAAAAAGAGAAAAAAAATTTCTTACAAAAACATTTTCGAACGAAAATTGTATGGCAGCATAAGAAATAGTCATCCGATCCGGTCGGTTCCGACAATTAGCAGTGTGCAGTAAAAGAAGACTCTGTTGCGAAGTTTCAGCTCGATAGCTCTAAAACTGAGAGACTAGTTCGCGTAGAAACAGACAGACGGACAGACGGACAGACGGACAGACGGACAGACGGACGGACAAAGCACACGACTCAGCTCGTCATGCAATAAATCAAGGGTATATAACTTATATGGTTGGAGTGCAGTCTCAATGCAAGAAAATTTTATAATACAAAAATAAAAAATAGTTGATGGCAGGCTCAAGGTCGTGAATATTTTATGTGCTTTATATGCAAATAAAACAGACTTTGTTTTTTGTCTCCAATATATTTCGATATGTCGTCGGCATTCGTCATCAGGGAGAAAGCAACAGCGTCCAATCAGTCAGCTGCGGAGTTTGAAACTGGTTTCAATATTTTAACTAGGTATAAAGATATAAATAATATAATTGGCATGAAATATATCCGTCTGCCAAGCTCAACTTCCTTCGAGGATGCCCACCACTTTCGAGTACTACATGCAGCTGCTCCGCTCGGCGCAAAACACTACATCGTTCCTCTCCAGTGGCAGTGCGGGTCCCCTTCAGATAAACTCGTTTATAATATTTCGCTTGTATCTCAGCGTCTCCTTTAGGAACTCAACTAGAATGTGCCAGTTTAGCGCCGTTAAGTATTCCTCCTTCGTCAGCGATGCCTCTTTCAAGTGTAACCGCCTGAGCTCGCTAAGAATGGAGCCTATTGCGATTAAGTGGTATACGTCTTCTCTAACACGCAGATCACACAAGGATCTGCACACAAGGAGCATTCTTCGTTTGCTGTTGAAATATGAGGTATAAAATTTAAGGCGAGCAGTTCAACTCGTGCCTTAAATATTACCGATATGCTGAAGGCGTCATAAATGTCGTTAAAATAATTTTTTTCATTTAAGTTGTAGTTTTTATGTGTGTGTGGTGACACTTTGGATCGCTTTCTGCTCGCAGTTTGCTCTGGCTTCTATTTCCTCACCTTGAATTAATCTCTGTTGCATCTTGGGCCAGTTGTGGAATTCACTTTCATTCCAATTAACACTATGCTTTTCCGCTAGTGTTTCCCATGTCGAAAAAAACTCGTGACAATTTTGGGCAGTCTGCTTTCCGGCATATCCATGACTTTATTTATGTAAAGAAAGTGCTGTTTGAGGGTTTGAATGTAGAGTGGGGGTAGCCCAGTTTCAAGAAGAATGGCGTATGTTGGGGTGTTTCTAGGTAAACGAAACATTTTCTTTATGTAGAACCGCAGTAATTGCTCCACTTCATCGTAGTACTGGTAACGCCAGCACATTATCGCTTTGGCGGTTGCTTCAAACATTTTAAATTTCGTACTATGGTATACATACGTGTTCAGTGGCGTAGCCAGGATTTTTCCAGGGGGGAGGGGTTGAAAAGAAAAATATTTTTGGGGGGCTGGGTGGTAGTTTTCAAAGGCTAAAACAAAGGTCATACTTTCAATATGTCATAATTATACATGATCTACTATAACAAATTTTGAGCTACCTCTGTTACTACCTGCAACTGTGTTGGATAACATTCTTTTGATTTCAAAAATATTACATTTCGCCCTTAATTTCCTGCATAATTTTACAACCACTTTTTTGCTCAAAATTTATTGCAACACATGTAAATTAACTGCGTCTTTTTATTCATGAAGCTGAGAGCGATTTAGCTTTTGAAATGGGTTTAAACGCGGGGCAGACTGAGACTGCGATTTTCTTTCACAAACTCATTTCCACACACAAAACATGATAAGGCTCTAAAAAGGCATCCAATTTTTCAACAAATCGGTTGCGGTGAATAACTCGACCGATTTCGATTTCACAATGTGATATCGGTTTTAATCCCTGCTTTGAAGGTACAATTGGAAGAAGAAAAGAGTTTATATGTGAGTATTCACAAACCGCTTGAACAATAAACATTGATAAACTTTGCCGGGATGTGTTGTGCAAATTTTAATATTTTGCCTTCAAGTAAAACATAATTGTCATAAATTGTCGTACACGTCACTTAGACCATTTATGTACATCAATTTGTATTTTGCTATCGGTTTGCTTTATGAACTTGGAAATGCAATTGCATTTAAGTTTTGTGGTTAAGTCGCTCAAAAATTTTTTTTGATATTTTACGAAAAGGAATCACATATTTTTATTACAAAACTTGTATATTTTTTCAATTCATTTAAATTCAAATCCATGGATGACCGCGGTGACTTTGTTACATAATAATTCTTAATAATTATTTATATACTACTTGAGAATGTAAAGTAACATTTACAAATTGCTTTTTAATTTTGTATTCCTTAGAAAAGTATTTCACATATAAAACCCCCATGACGTTGAGAAGCAAAGCTCCGTCAAAACAGAGAAGAACCTCTTCGAACCATTTTTTACCAAAAGAAGTATAGAGGTTGATACCTTATCGTGTGACTTCTTTAATCTGCTAATGGACTATATTCAGGTGTGTCACAGAAATCTCTAGAGGTTTTCGTATTATTACACAACGTTATTGCGACACATGGGTATTGCAAATAAATATTTAAAAATCAAAGGTCCATCACCTTTTTATCATTTTTTGAAGTGTTCGCGCATCTTCGGCTAATAGGACCATGTCGTCCGCATACATCAAGATTTGTATTGTTTGATCTCCAAACTTGACTCCGCCTGGCAATGCCATAACTATGTAGTCATCATATAGTGCAAACAAAAGCGGGCTAAGTAGGCAGCCTTGTTTTATCCTGTTATTAGTTTTGAACCAATCCACACACTGCCGTTCGGTTTACAGGAGTACAAGCTTTGGATAATCTTTACCATTTTATACGATATCCCAATAGAGCTCAATTTCATTATCAACTTTTGCCCGTCGATAGTCGTAAAAGGGGCAACTGAAATATGATAGTTATATTTAGTTTTTACTTATCTATTTTACCTGAGTGTTGTTCAAGTTTAGTTTGAAGTCCAATCTTTTATTCTTCTCTTGTTTTCTTTTGAGCCAAGTTTCAGTTTTCGATCCCTTCGACAATTCGTGAAAGTTTTCGTTTATATAAGTAAAAGTAATTTCGAATCGTAAAGCTCATCTTGGGAACGACAAAATCGTCCATCGATTTAAAATGAATCGTTGTCTAGTCTCATTAAAGTAATAATTGTTGCTAATGATATTGCTGGTTTAAGAATATAATTAAATGGTTTCAACTTTAAACGGTAATTTCGTAACTCAACCTGCTCTCTTCTTCTTCTCTAAACGAATGCAAACTATAGAAATGCTTGTCATCCCCACCAACCATTTGTTTTGAATCCTGCATAAAAATACAACCCACTTGTCTCAAACAAGTTGCAATTTTTCCATAAGAATAACCCCAAAAGGACATCGTGGTCCTCTCAGTCAGTACGTGTGTGTGTGAATGTTTTTTGTTCAGTCTCAGGTTTAAGTGAATCTAAGCGTTGCACTTCAAGCCAAGCAGACGCCACAGTTCTTGCGGAAAGTCGTTCAAATGACTCGCTTGAAAAAGGCCGCACCCCACATAATCCCCAAACGTGTGCGAGTGTGCGAGTGTGTGTGTGTGTGTTCTAGTGGGTGTGTGTCTCTCAAACGTAGATGCTGCTGCATAATGAGAAGGCTAGTGACGTCTTTACCCGATGAGGATGATGATATATATATATAAGTATTATGTGTGTGGGTTTTTCTTTCATGTGGGTGGGGTATTTACTGCGCTCTAAAGTAGGCAACTAATTTTATCTGTTTTTTTTCTGCTCTCTTACAGGTACTGCAACTTTAATTTTACACTACACTACACAACCAATATACACACACAACAAACACACCAAGAAAAGCAATAAAAGACTCTTAAAAATATAATCAAAAAATATAAACCAATCAAAGCAGCATTTAAAATACAAAAACTAAACTAAAAAATTAACAACGAAAGCCCAGAATCGGGCGCTGATCTACCAGTGCTTCTCAAACTGAGCACATTAACAGAGCCAGAGCCTTAACATTCGTACACACCCACAAACACACACACACACACAAACCAGGCAGCAACATGTTGCAAGCAACAACAACAACAACAACGCCGCTGCCTGACGATATACAACAACAAAGCAACAAGAACTCAAAGAGCAACAACAACTACAAAACGCCTTGTCCTCGTCGCTGCTCACACAGAAGCAGCAACAAAATTACAACGATAACATAAGCAACCTAAAGCAACAAGAGAGAGAGAGATCAACTTTTTCTACCCCTTTAATTAAATTCGTTCTCCCGTGTGTTTGGTTGTTTGTTTTGCGTGTGTGTGTGTTTGTCTGTCTGTCTGTCTGTGTGCCCTTTAATTATTATATTTATATTAAGCGCGCGTTATGGCACAACAGCAACAACAGCAACACCTACAACAGCAGCAGCAACAACAACAACAGCAACAACACAATCTTCATCAACAGCAGCAGCAGTTGCAGCTCCAACAAGAACAACAACAACTACTACTACAACAGCAATACAATAATAATTTGTACAGCCAAAATTATAAGTAAGTTTTAGAGTCATTGGCTGTCTCCCCAAACCGATCTCTCTCTTTGTCCGATTTGTTTGTTTTGTTCGTTTATGTTTTTGTTTGTCTTCCAAGCATGTTCGTTATAAAACTAAAAACTGCAAACATTTGCACAAATTTCACCGCTTACACCTTTGTCTCTCGCTCCTAAAAACAACATCTCCATCTGCTGCACCCACACACCATTAAATATGTGAACAACATTTTGTTTACATGCCCATCAAACTGTGTCTACTACTTGGCGTGTGCTTGTCAAACTGTTGACAACTGCCAGAAAATGTGGCAAACAATATACCTTGACGTAGTACCACATACAAAATTGTGAAAATAACGAATATGTGTTTAAAATCACAAGAAAAAGTTGAATAAGAAAATTATATGTTAGAATTGATTCGGTACATTGAAGACGCAGCCTGTTATGCTATTTTGCGAGCTAAGAAAGTTAGAAATGCTGCACATTCATTTGCAAATTCAAGTTTAAACAATAGATAGTTCAAGTTGTTGAGATTGAGAAAATACAAAACATATTGGTGACCGTAATAAAAACAAGAAAATAGCGACAATAGGCCAAACATAATCTAATCAAATTCTAGAGTTTAGGCGTCATATCCTTAATATTTTGAAGTTGAACCATATCATTGGGTTCGTAGTCGAACCTAATGCTTTCACACCCCGAACTAAATCTTATGAGAAATTTCTAAGGCCTCCGTTCTAAAAACATTCGAATTCAAAATCAAGTCGGAAATTTTAAAAAGAAAAATTTTTAGTAAAATAAAATAAAATTTTAATCCTGGACTTTTTTAAAATACTTCTCTTTTGTTAAACTACAACAGTTTGGTTACAATTTTAAATAAGGTGTCTATAGCTCAATTCTTTTCTTTTACCAGGCAAATGGCATATGGGCATAAGCATAACTCTAATCAAATTCTAGACTTTTGGCGGCATATCCTTAATATTTTGAAGTTGAACCATATCATTGGGTTCTTAGTCAAACCTAATGCTTTCACACCCCGAACTGAATTTTCTGAGAAATTTCTAAGGCCTCCGTTCTACGTAAAACATTCCAATTCAAAATCAAGTCCAAATTTTAAAAAGAAAAGATTTGATAAAATTAAAATTTTAATTCTGGATATTTTTAAAAATCTCACTTTTGTTAAACTAAACTGTCTATCGTTTTAGCCAAAAAAAAATATGTTCGTTTTACCGACCTGCAATAAGAGATTGCAAATTTGAAAAGGATGATATATTAGATAGATAGATAGATAGATAGATGTGTTTATTTTTTCCATATACATATACATAGTTTGTAGCTGCAGAATATTTACTAATTCCAAAAATAAACATTTTAAAGCTTGGTTTATAACCGTCAGCTTTTCTTCTGTTGTTTTAACAACGTTTACAAGTATTATAATTTGTCTATTTTAATTGTTTCATTTATATTAAAAATCTTCATTAATAATATTTTTCCTATATATTGTAGCCCCCTCAGTAAATCTAGCCAGATTCTTCCATCCCATTTCTCCATTTAACGCCATGACTACCTCTTCTGTTGTAAGTGTGACTTTTTCAAACCAACGCAGACGGAATTCTCTTAGAACCGGACATCGCCCCACAAAATGCTGCATGTCTTCCAACTCCTTGCTGTTACATAGTGAGCATATGCCACTGTTAACAGTCCTTCTTGGGCAGCCGTTCAACCATAGCAGATCCCCTCTCGCCTTCATTATCCAGGTAATGTCCGTTTGTCGGAACAGCTCGTTGCAGTATGAAGGTCCTACCTCATGGCTTAAATCTTTATATATCCTCACGGCGCTTCCTGTGGCCTTAAGTAAATGTTGGCTTCGGCTCCCTTCTTTAAGTGCAGTGAGTAGCTGTATATTGCCTTCAATCCACTCAGCGTGCGATGTGTTGCTCTCAAGAGTTACCCCATGTCGCTCACACATGTCTTGAAGCTTTGAAAACCATCCCAAATTATTGCGCATCATTTTCTTAGCCAGGATATGCGGAAGTCGAGCTGCTTCATACTCAAAAAGTGCGCGTGCCAAGTACTTAAGATGAAGAGTTAAGCTGTAAATGTGCCCATCTTCAAGTCCTGCTTCTATGGCCAAAATATAATTCGGCGTACAGTCTGGCAGCTTAAGTATCCTCTTAATAAAATAACGTTGCAATTGATCTGCCTCGTCGCTTATTTCTCCTCCCCATATTTGAGCTCCATAGCTCTGCACCGTTCTGCTGATAGCGTTGAAAATTTTCCATTTTGCTGCTAGGTTTAGGGTTCCCTTGTTTAGGAAATTTGCCCACACTGAGTTTATGCTCGCTTTTGCTTCTCTCGTTCTTGCTGTCACATGTTTTTTGAAACTCATTGTTGGCGTCAAAACAACTCCAAGGTATTTGTACTCCTGTACTACCTTCACCGGCGCTGTCTGAAATGTCCAATTTTCCAATGCTGACAGCCTGCCTCCTTTTCGGAACACCATGATCTCGGACTTCGTTTTATTAACTTCCATGCCCCACAGTGTGCAGTATAGCTCCAGTTTTCCAATCATTATTTGTAGTGTTGAGGGATTATCCGCTACGATTACAATATCATCTGCATATAGTAACAGCCTTATGTTGGTGTTCTCAATGTACAGGCCACCTCCTATGTGCTCGTGAAGATCGTCCAGGTACAACGCAAAGAGTAATGGTGACATAAGGCACCCTTGTTTCACACCGTTCAATGTTTGAAACTGTTCGGAGAGTTCCTCTCCAGTCCAAACTGCACAGTTCGTTTGCGAGTATATTTTTTCTAGAAAACGTATCATCTTTGTTGACACCCCTTGTCGTTGTAGCTTGTATATAAGAAGTTGACGAGGTACTTGGTCAAAAGCAGCCTTGAAGTCCACAAAGTAAGCATAGACTTTTTTCTTCTCCTCAAACTTGATTCTTACAATGGAGGCCAAATTGAAAATGTTGTCAACCGTTGAGTATCCGCGTCGAAAGCCAGCTTGGAATTCGTTTAGTTTATTGTGCTTCTCTACCCACATTGTTAGCCTGGTCGTCAGTATACTCATTAGAAGCTTCGCTGCACAATTCATAAAGGAGATGCCACGGTAGTTCGCTGGATTATTTAAATCCCCCTTTTTATGAATTGGGAAGATTATACTATTAATAAAACTTTTTTCAAGGCAGTTGCAATTAAGTTCTCTGTTGTATATAATAACCAACTCATCAAGCATCTCTGTGGGGGCATATTTAAAAAACTCATAGGTGACTCTGTCCTCTCCTGGTGCTTTGTTTGGCTTGGCTTTGGCTAATGCTATTTTAAGTTCCTCAATTGTAATTGTTGTATCTAGGTCTGGATCCTCAATATAGGTCGGTGCATAGTAAATATTCGTAGCGCTTTGATCAGGGTTAAGTAGGTTTTCGAAATGACTTTTAAATTCTGCTGCAGCAATTTCGGTCCCTATTTTTGGGGCGATTCCTCTGATTTCTCTGGCTATCTTCCACCAATCTTTGCTATCTTTTATCAGAGCTATTCGTGCTTCAAGACCCTGTTCATATTCGAGTTTGCTTTTAACACACATAACCTTGTACTCCTGTTGAGCCGTTACATAAGCCTGCTTATCTTCTGCCAATCCTGATATTCTAAAGCTGTCCAACGCGGCAAACACAGTCTGTCTCTTCTTATAACATTTCCAATTGAACCATCTGTTAATAAAATGCATTGAGGCGTTGCTCGTGTTGTAGCGTGCTGCTTTTTTGATTACGGATGTAATGTCCTCAATAGTTAGGTCCTGTTCTTCAATTTTCAGGTCCCTAACGCGTCTCTGAACCATTTTCCTGTACTCGTTCTCATTTTGATTGCTCCAGGATAGTTTCGGCAACAATTTAAGTTTCTTCTCCGGTGCTGTAGATCCCAAGATGGCGACTTTGAGAACTATAGGCATGTGATCGGACCAGATTTTGCTCTCCACCTCGAAAGATAATATACTTTCCAAAATCGCATTATCAACCGCACATAAGTCGATAACTGAGCTGCCGTTCTTGTTAATAAAGGTGAAGTTTCCATCCACGTCTCCTGTTGTTCTACCATTCAGAATAGTCAGTCCTCTGTTGTCTGCGAATTCCAAGAAATTTCTTCCGTTTGCGTTAACGATTACGTCCTTGGAGTGTCTGGTATCCGTTCCATTTGCAAAAGCTTCTGACGTGACCTCATCCAAAAATTGTTGCTCACACCCAATACGCGAATTGGTGTCTCCAATCACAATTGCGTTTTCAATTTCATTTTCGAATAACTCCTTAATCTGTTCGAGATCTGATGCCCAAGTCGCCGCTCTGAGGTATAATGGAATTATGGTGTATAAGCTGTGTGGAGTTTGGATTTTTAACTGCTGAATTCCAGAATGCGATTCGTGCCTGTGTTCTATATTTTTCTGCGACAGCTTCCGGCTTACGCCAATAACTGTGCCGCCAATTGCTCGACCGAAACGACTACATCTGCTTGCCGGTTGCCAGTATGTTATAAAGGTTTTAAAGAGTGAGTCATAATTGCTTATCTGCGCTGATTCCACATGGGTTTCCGTTAAGGCAAAAACGTCGCTTTGCGTAATGTATGTAAAAAAGTTTTGATGTAAAATCTTATTAGATAGACCATGAACATTATATCCCAAAACATGCAAGATCTGGTGATTACAAGAGTACGATACGGGGACGGTTACAACATTGGGGGGCTATTATTGCTTAGTTTTTTTGAATGTTACTTTCAAGGAGAGACTTAATATCTAGTGGTATGCCATCCATTTTTTTGCCATAAATTTCTGCCAATACAGCTGCTGCCTTTTGGTCTCCATTTCCGAGCTCATAGTTGTAATTAAATCTTAGCCACTTTGTTGCGATTCGAATGCTATCATTTCTGACCGCAATTCTGTGTGTGTCATCCCTGGCCAGTATTTGCTTCTTAAGATTAAGAAGTGCTCGTTTTTGCCTCTGCCTGTCATCGCTGAGATCCTTTTCCACATAAATAGTTGTGCCAGTCAATTTGTTGGCGTTCTTAAGCACCGCATTGACAGACTCCTCTGAGTCCATTTCTACAACAATTCCCATTCGATTTTCTCGTTTGTATAGAATGCGAGACTCCTTTATTTGAAAATTGTTTAGTTTAAGTTTCTCTCGGCAAATCCGCTTAATCTCCTCTTTCGGCGAACCATCCGTTTTAACTCCTCTAAAGATCAAGTTTTTCCTCTTTGTTTGCTCAATGATTCGCGATAGTTCCTTATGATCAGATGCAGCATTCATTTTGATTTGTTCTATTTCTGATCTTAAAGCATCATTCTCTTCCTTCAACATTTGCATTTGTGCGGAGACTGCCCCAAACTGCTCCTTTATCTCTGCAACGTCATCCTTTGTAGCTACGTTTTTTAAAACTGCCATCAAATCCTGCATTGTAGGTTCGCCTGGAGAACATTCCAACCGCCCCCTTTTCGTTATCTGAGATGGTGTACTCATATTCTGCTGCGGCAAAACTGGGGGTGAACGCATCAATCCTCCTCTTGCTGCCATTGAGCGATTTAAAAAGTGCGCCAAATGCTGATGTAAAAGGGTTTGAGTCTTTGTTATAGCACCTTTACCAACACTATGTCGGTGCCGATCAGCTGTGTGTTTGTTTCCCGAAATTAAGAGACAGTGATTCTGCTTACCGGTAGTTTGTTGTTGTTGTCAAAATAATGGCGTTCAATTTCAATTTAAAAATTGACAAAAGGCGGTCCGTCCGTGTTATATGCGATATGCTGCAGTGCTCCCTCCGTGGTACTTCGCTTGGGCGTCTGGCGCACAGGTGTCTCCAGTAGCAGAATCCTCCTTATCTCTGCTTTCACTCGGCCGGTCCCTTTCTTTGGTTTTCCCGCTTTCCACGCCTTTCGCCTTGGTTGGGTCAACTTCCCAGAGCAACTACAATTGTGCAAAATATATGCCACAACACATCTGCAGCGCCTTGGCGATTATGTGACTGTCCAGGTAAGCACCCCGTGCAGTGTATGATCACCAGCTGATAACTCGCTTAATTGCAGATGTCTCGAAAATAATTAATTAGCTGGAGCTCCACACAAAGACGTCCTCACTCTCC
>JAEIFU010004219.1:0-17990 GCA_018904235.1 Lordiphosa stackelbergi | reverse complement strand
TGAAAATAAAAACCGTTTAATACCTAAGAAATTACTTTCAAGCCCACAAACAAGCCCAATGATAACTGCATAAGCATGATTGTAATAATATAGAACCGCGATAAAATACCATGGATGACCAATGATGAAGAATATAAAAACCACTATAGCAGGATGGACAAGCCATTAAATACTTAATCAAGAACCAAAGAAGACCCCGCCAAGTTAAAATGAGAAGAAAGAGTGTCATCTATCTTGCACTAAAGCAGTAATGCATAGCCCACTTGGGCATCCACCCGTTATTCTGTCTAAAAATCAAGCGCAATAAAAATACTCGGTGGACTCAGAGCATTATAAATTGCCTCCATTTGAGGCAAGGACCTATATACACATGGCTTCGCTACAAGTGTAATTGGCTCGCTTTAAAGACAGTTAAAACAACTGAGTCCAAGAGTGTGGACGTCAGCTTGCATAAGCAGACAGCGCATTAAGTGCAATGTGGGCAACTTTTGGCTCGCTTATGAGGGTGGTTTTGCTGTTTGTACAAAATGGCTTATTTTGGCTCAACAGATAACATTATTGGAGAGCATTAATATTTGCCCAAAAATTGTGAAACATAAAAGGTTATATATATTGCATTTTAAGTATTTAAAAAGATTATTTGAATCTGGCGCCAATCAAAACTGAGTTTACTTTTAGAGGCCCTAATGTTAAAGCAAGCATAAAGATGTTGACATACTAAAAAGAAATACTAGATTGTCGATGTGGCCTCAGAAAAACGCGCATAAGTTCGACAAACGGTATCAGAATTTAATGGGCTTTTATAATAAAATTAAGGAAGAAGTAAAATAGTTGAACCAGTGATAAGCTACAAATTTCTCAAAAAAGTTGAAAAAGCCAGATCTGTAAGCCGCATTCTTAGCCAAGGCGTCAAATTAGTCAAACCATTGATTAAATTCTTTTAGATTCCTCACGTCGCTATCGGAATTGAAAAAGTTATGAACAATCGGATAAATTTTGAATGTTCAATAAATGTTCATTTTGGAACTTTGAATTTAGAATTCTGAATTTTGAATGTTAAAGGATTAATGTTGAATGTTAAGTGTTGAAAGTTAAATGCTAAATGCTGAATGTTAAATCTTGAATGTTTAATCTAAAATTTAAAATCTTGATTCTTAAATTTTAGGGTCTTAAATGATAAATCTTTAATGTTAAATGTAGAATTTGAATTTGAAATGTTGAACGCTGAATGCAGAACGCTGATTGTTGAACGTTGGATGCTGAATGTTGAATGCTGAATGTTGATGCTGAGTGATGCAGAATGCTGAATGTTGGACGCTGAATGTTGAATGATGAATGTTGGATGCTGAATGCTAAATGCTGAGTGCTGAAAGTTGAATACTGAGTGAGATTGTTGAATGTTCAATTTTGAGTTTTTGTTGAATTTTGATTTCTTAATTGTAAATTAATTTGATTTAATTTTTAAATTTTAATTTGATACGAAATAATGAAATGTGAATTTCTCAAATTTGGATTACCAAAGTTTAATGCGGATTTTTTAATGTTGAAAGTTTGATAGTGAATGTTTAAAGCCGAATTTGAATTCTGAATTCAAAATTTTAATTTTTCATTTTGAACTTTGAACTGAGAATTCTGGATAATGTTGAGTTTCAGTGTTGAATTTTAAACTTAATGTTGAATTTGTATTGTTAAATGCTCCCGAACGCTGAATGCCGAATGATTATCGCTGAATGTTGCATGCTGAATGTTGAAATTTGAATATTTTATAAACTTTGATTTAAAAGTTTAATAGAGAATGTTGAATTTTGAACTCTGAATTTAAAATTTAAAATTGTTCGGATGTTTGTAACGTACAGAAGGAAGTATCTCCGACCACATAAAGTATATATATTCTTTGATCAGCGTGACGAGCTGAGTTGATATAGTACATGTCCGTCTGTCCGTCCGTCTGTTTCTATGCTAAACTTTGCACGAAGTCTTTTGGTATAAATACGCTGCATATTTGTCGGAACCGGCCATGTCGGATGACTATAGCATATAGCTGCCATAGGAACGATCGGTTGAAAAAAGTTGTTTTAGTTAGAAAAACTTTTTGTTTTCAATGCTATCGCTACCAAACCCCCGTATTTATAAATTTTATATGTTTTCACACAATTTCAGCAAGTTTTATGCAAATCGGGCAACTATATAGTATAGCTGCCATACAAAAAATAGATCTGAGAAAAAGTTTTAGTATGAAAAACTTTTTTGTTTTCAGTGCTATTGCTCCCAATCTCGTTCCTGATCAATATGATATGCTAACACATAATTCTGTCAAGTCTGATTCAAATCGGATGACTATAGCATATAGCTGCCATAGGAATGATCGGTCGAAAAAATAGTTTTAGTGAGAAAAACTTTTTTGTTTTCAATGGTAGTGAGTTTGTACGTTTCAGTTATAAATATTATCTGTCTCAACACAAAATTTAGAGAGTTTGATCAAATTCGGGTGAATATATCGAAAAGCTGCCATATAAAAAACTGTCAGAAATATATCATGCTCCAAGGGTATATAAACTTCGGTCGAGCCGAAGTTAGCTTTCCTCTATTTTTGGTGTTGAAATGGCTAAAAATGCACGTTACACTAACATAATCAATGATATTCGACAGTTTTGTGGCCAAACACACGCTTTAAACACAAAATACGAGGGTGTCTACAACCGGTGCAAAAGTTTATCCATTCTTGGAAATGGTAGCCATTTTTATTTTGTTCAGCAAATTTACACGACACAAACATTTCACTGAAACTTGATATCACACCACAAAGTACACTTAATGCATTAAATTACAAAGTATAATACTCACCACTTTTCAATGTTTTGCTTCGATTTCAGGCCCTATTCTCTTTCAGCAAAAATTTTTTTCGACTTTTCTTTTGCATTTTTTTATAGCTTGGACATTTAAGAATATAACCCTAAAAGGGTTTTTTGAAATTCGAAAAACTTTAGAAGATATAGCCTTTTTAGTCAAACAATGTCTTTGCTAAAACAAGAAATTTTTGACTAAATAAATTTCGAGTAAATAAAGCTGTGAAATATCGGCTGGTTCTTTAATTTGTACGGATACATGTTGTCGCCTTAGATCGATATCGATTATTAATCGACTTTTAATCGATAATTATCGAAGCTATGCTACACAATGCTCAGACTGATTAATCCGCTCAGAAACTAGAGCTGCGGCCGTATCTAAAGAAGGCAAAATGGCACGCAGAACAGAGGGAGCTGCTCCTGAAAACAGTTTTTTTGAAATAGAAAGGTCCGCTGTATGCAGCTGGCATCGCCGACCAATATATGTAAGTATACAATATCTGTAATATTTTTTGTTACTTTTTAAGCAACTTTTTCGGACTGCCAAGCCACTTTTCTCCAGTTCTACTGAACCGATTTTGATGAAATAATATGCAATCGGCGCAGAATTATCATCATTCTAGAACTGCATTTCTTATTTTTAGTTTTTTTTAGCTATTTCCCCAAAATAACTTCAAACTTTAAACGCGTTTATCTCGAAACCACGTTTTTCTGAACTGGCGGCCATGATATCTCCAGTTACACTGAACCGATTTTGATGATTCAAACTGAAATCGACGCAGAATTGTCACCATTCTGGCCCGTAGTAAATTTCGCGTTTTTTTACTATTTTTGCCTAAGCTACAAAAAAATGGGTCCAAATTCGATTTGTCAATTTAAAATTTTTTTTTTCACGACGCATCGTAGGGCCAGGCCATTATCTATGGACAGCCCCTATAACAAGTGGCGTAAATTTTTTTTTTTTTTTCATTCATTACTAATTCACTAAAAGACAAAATTCAAATATCTTTTGTGTTGAATGCTGAGTAAAGAATGTTGAATGTTTAATTTTTTTATTGCTGACTTTTGACTTTTTACATTTTAAATGTTGATATGAAATAAAGAAATGTGGAATTTTAATGTTTAATTTGAATTTTTATTGATTTTTTTGAATGTTGTAAAATTTGATAGTGAATGTTGAATGCCGAATTTTGAATTCTGAACTCAAAATTTTAATTTTTTCATTTTGAACTTTGAATTTAAAATTCTGAATGTTGAATTTTGTTTAATGTTGAATTTCTACTGTTGAATGCTGAAAGTTTGTGAATGTTGAATGCTGAATGTGAATGTTGAATTTTGAATATTTTTAAATTTTGATTTGGAAGTTTAATAGTGAATGTCGTCGTGAAAAATTTGAGTTTATTAAGTGAATTAAATTGAACTTGAATTAAGAATTCTGAGTTTTAAAAGTTGAATGTAGTAAGTTTTAAAATTTTTAATGTTAAATGTTAATGTTTCGATTAAAATATTCTTCGCTCACACAATCAAACAAATCAAACGCAAAGTCCGTTTCTGCAAAGTCAAAAACACAAAGTCTGTCTTTGCAAAGTCTGTCTTTGCCAAACACAGTTACAGCAAGCATTTAAGGAAAGTCTCTCAAAATTGTGGAATATGTTAACAAAAGACACCTAAATTGTGTTAATATTTAGTAAATTTTTGGTAGACATTTGACCCCATCTCGTAGGCCCAACAACGCCCTTACCTTTTCTCTTTTGTTCTCCCTCTCGCTTGCACTTGGTTGTGTCTTTTGGTGTAACAGTAATCCAGTTGCAGAGACCTTTTGCTTGTTGCAACACGCTGCTGCTTGCAAGTTCGTTGCTTGAGTCTTTTGTTTGCCACGCAGATTTATGTCATTTCCATTTACCCTCCCCCCTCCCGCCCCTGCCGACCAAGCAGCCGCTGACAACTCTGAAAACTCTCCCCGTCTCACTCTTACCACCAGCAGACAGGCCAGCAGCAGCAGCAGCTTCCCAAAACTGGCCAACTCTTTGATTTCATGTGGTTGTTGTTGTTGTTGTTGCGTTTGTTGCATTCCTTGGCCAAAGCGCAAACCAACCGGTTTGCCATTTTCGTAAAGAAAAATTGTGGTCAGGTTACTTTACCAAATTAAAGTGAAAAAGGAACAACAAAAAAAAACACAAATAAATAAAGAACTCTTTTCAAACTCCTTTGCAGCGTTTTCATCTTTTGTTTTGCTTGGCACTTCCAACACAACTGCAAATCAGCATCCAACACAATCCCAAAGTTGCGCTCATGTTCGCTTCAAACACCATCCACAAGCCACAACCAACCTCTGTGTGGAACATGGCTGGCGTGTGCGCATTCATTTCTTATTGTGCTTTCGGACAGAGAACACGTCGCGTCGGAACAATTTCTCTCTCCTTGGTCGCTGTCGTCGTCGTTGTTGCCTTTCTCTCGCCGCGTGACTGCGCCTGTGTGCGTGCGTGCCTGCTGCGAGTGTGTCTGTGTGTTTGTGTAAAGGAGGAATTGTAAAACAACCGGTTCTACTTCTTGCAATTGCCTTTTTTTGTTGTTATTTATTTACACACATCTCCCGTTGTTTTTGTATTTTTTTTGCGTGTGTGTATAACTCCCACGCCAAGGCGGCTATATTCCATTTTCCATTTTTTTTGAGTGCCTACGAAATATTTTTTGTTTTGAGAAAAGCGAAAGAAAAGTAGCCAATTAAAAGTGAAGTGCAACGCCGAAAAAAATATTCTCAAATCAAAAAGCAAATTTTATAATTCAAAAGTGCTCTAACAGTGCTCCCCAAACATAACAAACGAGAAGGTAAAAAAACAACTGCTGTTATTTATCAGTGAAATTGTGCAATTTGCCATTTATAAGCCAAAAAAACATTTTGTGTTTCTGCAGTTTGCATTTCGAGCAGAATGGAAATTGGTTTTAGTTTTTAGCGCGCCAAGTGCCTGACATTTTAATGGCCTGTGGCTAAAGTGAGCGGTGCGGCGCGGAAGAGGGGAGCGGGAGCGGGAGAGAGAGAGGAGAGAGAGAGGGGGCAGTGCAATCGCTTGACATTGTTAAGTGCCTCATAGAGAGAGAGGGGGCACTGCTGCAGCTGCATCGTGTTAATGAGCCACAGCAAATTCAAGTGCCAATGGAGCAGACAAAACTTCAATTTTGGTTATTGGGCTTAACCCTTAAATGCCTTTTAGTGGTTTGGTTTACTGCTTTTTTGTTGGGGGGGGGGAGGGGACCAAAGTTAGTTGGAAATTTATGTGAAATTTTTATGTGGATTTTTTCTAAAATTTCCCAGGCTAATCCCCTTTTTGGAGCGGAAATTCAGTCAATTAATGTTTAATTTGAGTCGAGGAGTTCTTGATTTTAGTTTACTTATTTGGAAATTTTAGAAAAAACTTAATTTCAGTAAAAAATGACTTGGAATTACACTTAAAACTTGAGTTATTTGAATTTTTGCTAAAAAAATGGGACTTTAGGTAGAAAAACTAACAAATGTGTGTGTAATATGTTCTTAGAATATTTGTATATTAATGTAAGAACTCCCTGATGAAGGTACAAAATACGAAATGCGTAGGAGCAAAATTTATAATTAAAAGTAGTTTTATTTTGAATAAGTTATGACATCCGACACAACCCACTTTAGCAATCACTTAAAAATTCTTGTTTTGTTCTTGTGATTCTCAATTCTAAGCCAAACAAGTACTAAAAAACAGAAACGAAAAGAAAAAGCTAACTTTGTCAGTTTCAAAATATCTGAAATCAAAAAGTTTTGTCGTACTGAAACCCATTGCACTAGGGATGTCGAAATATCGATATCGAATATTTGTTGAATATATTTTTCGTGTGTATTTTTGTTAATTTCGGGCACAAAAAGAGAGGTTTTCTGAGGGCATTCTCTTGGATATTCCTAGTATTACTGATATTATTAATATCCAAGAGAATACCCTTAGGAAACCTTCCTTTTTGTCCAAAAACCAAAAATAAGTATTCATAAATATATCGTCGAAAGTTATACGATTTCGATATTTCGACATCCCTACATTGCACCAGTTTACAAACATAAAAATCTATGTATAAATTAGGTTTGTCGATAGTTCTCAAAATATCGATATGGATAATATCAAAAATCAAAATTTTCAATACCGATATTTGATATATCGACTTCAAAAACATTGATATATCGTTATTTTATAAAGTTTTAGAAGACTGACTCACCATAAAACTGCTAATGACCATCTCACCTTTTCAACACGATATCTTTAAGAATTAAATGGCTTAGATTTCTGATATTTTACTGTACAAATTAAAGTACATTAATATTCAGAGTTTCTATTTCCTTAAACCTTAAAATGCTGCACTCAAATGACATAAAAATTTAGTTAGGCACAATAAGTCGTATAAGTAGGGGATCATGTCGATATCTTCAATATATAAGGTTGTCAAAAAAGTCTTGCGGTATTTTTATTGAATTTTCAATTGTTCATAAAATTGGTTATAATAATGCGATTTAAGTCAAATATGCGCCGTTTTGTTCGATGACGAGTTCCCAACGAGATGCCAACTTCATAATGCCCCTCTTATAGAAGCTCGCTTCCCTATTGGCAAAAAACTCGGAGAGCCAATTTTCACAGGACTCTCTTGTGGCCAACTTCCGACTACCAAGCTCGTTCGCCATGGACAGAAATAGGTGGTAATCACTTGGTGCGAGATCCGGACTATACGGTGGATGCAAAAGAACCTCCCATCCGAGCTCCCGGAGCTTCTGGCGCGTCACCAAAGATGTGTGTGGCCTGGCGTTGTCCTGATGGAAGACAATTCGGCCTCTGTTGATCAAAGATGGCCTCTTCTGCATGAGTGCTGCATTCAAGCGGTCCAGTTGTTGGCAGTACAGGTCCGAATTGAGCGTTTGGCCATGGGGAGCAGCTCATAGTGGATGATTCCTGCCAATCCCACCAAACACACAGAAGAACCTTCCTGGCCGTCAATCCAGGCTTGGCCACCGTCTGGGCAGCTTCACCGCTTTTCGACCACGACCGTTTGCGCTTCACGTTGTCGTAAGTGACCCACTTTTCATCGCCAGTCACCATCCGCTTCAAAAACGGGTCGGTTTTGTTGCGATTCAGAAGCGATTCGCATGCATCCATACGGGCAAAAATGTTTTTTGCGTCAAGTCGTGTGGCACCCATACATCGAGCTTCTTTTTGAATCAAGCTTCTTCAAATGGTTTATAACGGTTTGATGACTCATGCCCAGCTCTTGGCCGATGCTACGGCTGCTACTATGCCGGTCTCTTTCGATCAATTCAGCGATTTTATCGCAATTTTCGACGACAGGCCTTCCGGACCGTGGCGCATCTTCGATCACCTCTGCACCAGAACGAAAACGTTGAAACCATCGTTGTGCGGTGGAAATGGAAACTGTATCGGGTCCATAAACTGCACAAATTTTATTGGCAGCGTGAGATGCATTTTTGCCTTTATCGTAGTAGTACTGTAAAATATGCCGTATTTTCTCTTTATTTTGCTCCATGTTTGCGACGCTATAACTCACGAACGACTAAAAACAAACAACAATAAATCAAACACGTGTTAGCGCGTGAAAGAGCTTTCCAAAAAGCTCTAGCGTGAACCGATGCGACGAATACAACTAGAACTACGCGCTTGCAAAGACAAGCTTGAATACCGCAAGACTCTTTTGACAACCTTACCGCAATGACTTTTTGATCGGTATTGCTGCATCCATACCTGTATGATAAGTTCTTAGATGCGTTTTTAAGTTATATTACCAGATGTTTTATCGTGTATAAATAAATGGATAATCGGCTATATCGGCATACAAAATATCATATCGGAATAACCTTTATCGTTCAACAAAAAAATGAATATATAGTATATCAATATACCCTAGTATAAATACCGTAGCTGGTGCAAATTGAGTGAAGGAATTAGCCAGAAATGCAAAACAGGTTCTATACCGATCCGAACCAAAAACCCAAAAAATTTTTTTTAGCTAGGTATTGAGTTACTGACGAATAGTGAGCAAAATCTCAACAATTTGTTTTAAAATATAACAGAAATTCGTGATTTTCTTCGAGAGGTTTTAAAATAAAGCTAAAAATAGAGGAAAGCTATCTTCGGCTCGACCGGAGTTTATATACCCTTGGAGCATGATATATTTCTGCCAGTTTTTATACGGCAGCTATCCGATATATTCATCCGATTTTGATCAAACTCTCTAAAATTGTGTTGAGACAGATAATATTTATAACTGAAACGTACAAACACGCTACCATTGAAAACAAAAAAGTTTTTCTCACTAAAACTATTTTCTCGACCGATTATTCCTATGGCAGCTATATGCTATAGTCATCCGATTTGGATCAGACTTGACAGAATTATGTGTTAGCATATCATATTAATCAGTAACGAGTTTGGGAGCGATAGCATTGAAAACAAAAAAAGTTTTTCATACTAAAACTTTTTTTCAGATCTATCTTTTGTATGGCAGCTATACTATATAGTTGCCCGATTGGCATAAAACTTGCTGAAATTATGTGAAAGCATAAAAAACTTATAAATACGAGGTTTGGTAGCGATAGCATTGAAAACAAAAAAGTTTTTCACTAGAACTACTTTTTCAACCGATCGTTCCTATGGCAGCTATATGCTATAGTCATCCGATCCGGCCGGTTCCGACAAATGTGCAGCGTATTTATACCAAAAGACTTCGTGCAAAGTTTGGTTGAGATAGCTTTAAAACTGACGGAGGATATAGCATAGAAACAGACGGACAGACGGACAGACAGCGGACGGACGGACAGACGGACATGGCTATATCAACTCAGCTCGTCATGCTGATCAAAATAGAATTTATATACTTTATGTGGTCGGAGATGCTTCCTTCTGTGCGTTACAAACATCCGGACAATTAAAAAAAAAAAAACAAAAAAAAAAAAAAAAAAAAGTGTTAAAAAAAAATGTGGATGCAATTCGGGTCTGAACCTAGAAAATAATTTTTGTGATTTTTTTTTTTGACAAAATGGCGGCCATTGAAACATGAAAAATCGAATTTGGGCTCTTTTTTGTAGTTTTAGTGTAAGAAAAATAAAGTTAAAAATTTTTAAAATTATGATTGAGGTTCAAACCAAAGTAGTGACAATTCTGCGTCGATTTCACTTTGATTCCTCAAAATCGGTTTAGTGTAACTGGAGATATCATGGCCGTCAGTTCGAAAAAAGTGGTTTCAAAATAAATGCGTTTAAAGAACAAAATGTCTATATCTTCCAAAAGTATTTTGAATTTCAAAAAATCCTTCTACGGCGATATTCTCAAATATCCAAAATATAAAAAATATCAAAAATAATTTTGCATATAAAGCATCTCCCAATTAAAAAAAAAAATTCCTTAAAATTTGTTTGATTTTTCAACCCTTTCGCCTGTTCCCTTCTGCCTTCTCAAGGGTTATTCGATTCCCCCCCCTTCAAACTATTATTGTTATTATTTTGTTTTTTTGATTTTTGTTGCTTCCGCTTAACGGGCTATTTACACAACTTTTATTACAGTCGCCGCGTGCGACAACTACAACAACAATTTACAGAAAATTTTGTATTTATGTCATTGGAGAAAGAATTAAAATTTTCGTGGAGTATAAAATTTCTTTTATTTATTGTTAGTTTACCATTTTAATTGACAAGAAGTAAAAAAAAAAAAAAACACAATATTAAATTTCAATCAATTTGGAGAGATAGAGAGAGAGAGTGGGAAATGGAGGGGAAGGAGTTAACAACAAAGTCGTTTGGCTTTGATTGCTTTTGGCTGATAAGCGTTGAAATTCCGGCTAAAGGCTCGACAAATTGTTGTGGCAAAGTTGTCCACGGTTCGGTAGATACAAAAGAGTTTTGTCATGCTGCATGGGAGAATGTGCGTGTGTTTGTTTGACAATTGTCTAGTGTTTTTTTTTTTTTTTTTGCCAATTCATGGCCTGCCACTTGACCAGAGAGGGGGGATGGCGAGGGGGGATATAATGAGTTTGTCATCAAGTTTGCGCATCGCTGAGAATTGAAAATTTCCAAAACTGAGTTGGTGTAAAACTAATTTAAAATTTCTGTAACAAACCATGAAAGATTCATTCCCCCCACCCCACACCCAAAAGAAGAGAAAAGCAATCGAATTAAAATGCATTCGAGAAGCAATGACACTGACACTGCCCAAAAAAAAGAGAAAGATACAAAGATACGCACGACCTTAAACTGTGGCAAAAAGTTATTGTAACTTTTGTCCGCAGGCAAGGCAAGTTTTTGGATTTGAGGCGCCACGCGCCTACTTGCCACGCATTTCCTTTTCTGACCTCAATCGTAACCGAACAGCAGAACTGAGAACACAGTGCGTGACCGAGGAGTGCGGGCGACACACTGGGACTGGGACTGGGACTTCTTGCCAACTGCGACTTCCTCTACAACTTTTGCCCGAAACTGAAATAAAAAATTGAGCAGACTTTCTTTGTTGTTAAGCCCCCATCCCCTGTTCAGATCAAAAACCGGCAGCTTCTTGTCCGTTGCTTTTTAACGTTGTTTCGCAGCGTTTTGTTTCATTTTTTCGGTTGTTCTTTTTTCTTTTTTTTTTTTTGGCTTACAAAAGATGCTTTTAAATGATTAAACGCTGTGATTTCTTATGTTCGCCAGGGCCAAGCTCATGCTGAGAGACTTCACATGGGTGACACAAAATAAATCAGCATCGCATTAATAATCCAGTTGGCTAAAAAGCACTTTTGACCATTTTAGCAAATCGATTATCATTTGCATTTGAATTTCGAGCATATCAAAATGTAAAGCTAATTGAAATTGAAAATGGAATGAGTCAGACGAATCGATTTACATTTATGCAAATTTTTTATGCGAAAATGCTACACTTTCGGTTTCGTTTCCGCAAAACTTTGAAAAAGCCGTAATGCTTCTTACTGATGACCCAAAGACAACTATAATTGAGGCGCTTGAACCTATTCAAGTGACTTTATGCATTAGAAGATGCAAACTAAGAAATTAACCGTTGCCTGTTGCAGTTACGTTTTCTTTTTACAAAAAAATAAATGAACAGAACGTTATTCTTCCATTAGATGGTTAAAGACTTTTTACTAAAGAGATGCAAAGAAATGTTGAAATCAAGCTGAACCTATTCAAGTGTCGTACAATGTAAGTTATGTGTGCCTGTTCAGAAAATAAGTTGCCTTCTACTTAAAATAAGAACAAAATGTTGTCAAAATTTTTGAGAGCAAATGTTTCAAATGTTTCTGGAATAATATTTGCTTTATCAACCCCCAAACCCGGTTTTTGGCAGAGAGAGAGAGAGAGAGAGCGAGCTGGCTCTGTTTTTAATCTCTCTCTTGTATTTTCAACTTAACGTATTGTCCGCTCAACCAAGCATAAGTATTAGAAGCCCTCTAGATGTAAATCTGCAAAAGTCTGCAACGGCTCTCTCTTGTTTTTTCAATTCAACTTCTTTTCCGCTCAAACAAGCATTAATATAATTAGCCCTCTGGATTTGAGTCTGCAAAAGTCTGCAAAGTCTAAATGTGTTAGCGCGTCATTTCATACGTTAAGTGCATAAGGCACCGAGCTCAATTCCCAGTCAAGACCGAAAAACATTTTCTTAGTTTCTGCCATTTCTGGATCAACCCATTATTGTCATCGCTTTGGCTTCAGTTGATTTCGAAGGGCTTGGAGAACTTAACTTAGGAAATCAAAGCCATTGGAACCACATTACTTGGTACAGTATCACCGATGGGAGAAATCTAGATAATAGATTTGCTCAGTCCCTTTTCGCTGCCAGCTGCGCTGCTGTGCCGCTCAGGCTCGATTCTCGCCCTGTCTTGCTCTATCGCGGTTGTATTTTGTTTGCTCCAACTGATGGCTGATGGGTTACAGTAAGACAGAGTTCAGACGGTTCGAGACGGTTCCGTGACGAAAACGGTTCGAGTTCGTGACGAAGGCGGTTGCTGTCTGAAACTGAACTTGGTTCAAAGCTGCAGTCTAAATATAAGATGGTCGTTGTCAGTATATTTAACAGTCGCGGCACTCGACTGCAACACTCTTACTTGTTTTAAGCATCCAGTATTGGTTTCAGAGCATTATCTTGGAATTTGGTTTCATAAAAATAGAATTGCCTTATCTTGTGTCGAGAGAGCAAACAGCTTTTCAGTCGCTGGTCAGAGCTAATCTTTTTGGCTTCGCTTTTCTTGACAACCCCTGCTTAAAAACTATACAAACGAATTCTTAAACTAAGCAGCTAATCTTGATTCAAAAACAAATATTGAAATCAAACAAAACAATATTTGAATTAAGGACAAATATTTTTGACTTAATTTTATAAACCCGGGGATTATAATGAAAAATAAAGGAATCTAGCTCAAAATTCTTGCATTAACAATACTTACTAACTTGCTTACTGACTGAAAGTGAACTCGTTGAAAAAATCATGAAACGTGCCAAATTTTGTATGACATTTTATTGTTTTAATCAATTTGGAAATGATTCATAGACGTATCTCACATACACTGTTCTAAATACAAGCAAAGCTTTTAATCAATTGAGTTTTGAGAAAGTTTCATCCCTGCATTAGCACAGACACTCAAGATTTTTGCAGAATAAGATTCAAGAAACTTCTGATTTAAGCATTAAAATTTACAAAAATATATTTAGTCCAGTCAAATTGGGTAAAACAAGGTCATAATTAGAAATTTTGACCAGCCAGATTTTTGATATGTGGTAGGGTTCAAATTTGTGTACCAATTTGTACCTGTCATTGGGAACGACTGTCATATTGGAAAACGCATACTGCTTTGTATTTTGGAAACGATTGACTTTGGAGGAAAATTATCTAAGACAAGGTTATAGATCACAGCTTCCCAAGAAGAGAGCGCGAAAATATGTGTCTAACACACAGAGAAGCATGACTTCGGCAAGCATTCGGTGTGAAGTGGCGACTATGTTTGTGCCCCAGGGACTATGGGAAGGGAACTCAGTTATAGATGATAACTTTACCTTTCTTTTTGGTTCTCACAAGTTTTCAGTTTATGTACGATGAAAAATTTATTTTTCACTTTTTTTTTGCATTTTTCTTGTTTTTGGTGAGAGCTGCGCAAATTATCTCATAATAGAAATTAAGGAGAATACAATTTGCAACAAATTTCATTTATAACATTTAGCTGTGCGATAAAGTGATATAAAACTATAGCTTCTCAGTTATCTTCTTCCTTAATCCTTAATCGTTTTTTAGAAATCACAACTCTTACCAATTCCGATTAATCGGATACGGAAACGGGAGCAGGCCTGATTATCTATAACTTTGTCTGTTTTTGATAATATTTTCTAACTTCTAATATTGATCTCCAACGAGTAACACAATCAAGACTTGACTTATTCCAATTTCGGGTTTTTAATAAATTTAATGAGGTTGATGTTTTAAATTTAATTAAAATTGTCCGGATGTTTGTAACGCATAGAAGGAAGCATCTGCGACCACATGGAGTATATATAATCGTGATCAGCATGACGAGCTGAGTTGATATAGCCATGTCCGTCCGTCCGTCTGTTTCTATGCTATATCCTCCGTCAGTTTTAAAGATATCTCAACCAAACTTTGCACGAAGTCTTTTGGTATAAATACGCTGCACATTTGTCGGAACCGGCCGGATCGGATGACTATAGCATATAGCTGCCATAGGAACGATCGGTTGAAAAAGTAGTTCTAGTGAGAAAAACTTTTTTGTTTTTAATGCTATCGCTACCAAACCTCGTATTTATAAGTTCTTTATGCTTTCACATAATTTCAGCAAGTTTTATGCCAATCGGGCAACTATATAGTATAGCTGCCATACAAAAGATAGATCTGAAAAAAGTTTTAGTATGAAAAACTTTTTTGTTTTCAATGCTATCGCTCCCAAACTCATTACTGATTAATATGATATGCTAACACATAATTCTGTCAAGACTGATCCAAATCGGATGACTATAGCATATAGCTGCCATAGGAATGATCGGTCGGAAAAATAGTTTTAGTGAGAAAAACTTTTTGTTTTCAATGGTAGCGTCTTTGTACGTTCCAGTTATGAATATTATCTGTCTCAACACAATTTTGAAGAGTTGTATCAAAATCGGATGAATATATCGTATAGCTGCCATATAAAAAACTGGCAGAAATATATCATGCTCCAAGGGTATATACATTACAATCCAAAAGTTATTACAATTTATTTTTTAACAAAAAATTTTTTTTTATTTTTAAATAAAAAATTTTTTTTGGGAGTATATAATAATTTAAAATTGCCACATTTTAAATTTTCAGCCTTGGCTACTTTAAGTGTGACCAGCTTAAAGAGCTTGACACTTTTTAAAAACAACATTTTGTTCTAATCAATTGTTTAGATTTTGCATTTGTTCAATACAACAAGAAGGCTAAGCTAACTTCCGAAAAGATCTGAGTTTCAAAACATTAGAACCTCATAGTCCTAAGACTATTCCTACTCGTAGAAATTAAGCACAAGAGTCTTGAATCACTAGCAAATTATTCTGGAATTAGGCTGATTACTCAAATTATAATAGTAATTTTTTTTTATTTAAACAGCAAGTTCAAGCTCTACAGCAGCGCAGGGCTTGTCTCCCGTTGCGCCCTTGCTGCCCTATCCAAATTAAATGCATTCCGTTGTCTCTGGTTTAGTTATAGTTTAGGGCCCTTCCGCTGTGCTTAAATAACAATGCAGAGAAATTTTGTAGATAATTCGCTAAATAAAACAAATAATTTCGAAATTTAATTAACTTAATTTTACTCAAGATGATAAATTAATGAAAATAAATAGCAACAATATTATATATTTAGCAAACCAATTTGTTGACCAGACTTAGTTCTGGAGGGGAAATTTTTGAATTATGGACTCTGAGCTGAGAAATTCTTGTTTAAAACAAAGAACTTTTGAAATTTTTATAAAAGTTGATCGATTTATAGTAAAAATACACAGCCCAACAGTGTTTTTGGTGCAGGTCTATTCTTATCTGATTATGTTAATATTGATTGCACTGAACAAAACTGTATCATTGGCTTTGCCCTATCAGGAAAAACGAAAAAGTTGAATTTTTGGCACTCTAGGATTTATGAAGGCCACACTAGGCATAAATGTGTGGGTTTATGAGCTATTTGAAATAAAGTACATATCAATGCAGTTTTGTTAAATCTAAGGCGCTTTATAAGTTCAGCGGAAAGTGTTTAAATTGGCCTCTAAAGACAGACATTTTTCAATTTATAGCATTTTTATCAAAATAAATCATCCTGTTCAGGTTAGCGCGTTCTTGGTTTAATATATTCGCTATCTGAGCAAATAGTCCAACATAAGATCTAGTTTTGTGATTTTTATGGCATTTTAATCGATTTACTTGGCAAAGTTATAGCCTGTTAATGACGGAAATACATATTTAAATTGATGGGAGGAATTTAGATTGTCAGTAACAAATTTTATAGGAACTGTGAAAAGGCTACTTGTTTCAAAATAGAATTTATCATCTACATGTAAACATATAACACATTATGCAAAATCAAGTAGCCTCTTTACAGTTCCTATACTGATTTAGAGTGACAATCTAGTTTTCCTCCCATAAATTTAAATATGTATTTTCGTCTTTAACGGGCTATAACTTTGCCAAATAAACTGATTTAAAAGCCATAAAAATCACAAAATTAGATCATATGTTTGGCTATATGCTCAGAAGGCGAAAATAATAATCCAATAACCTCGCTAGCTTAACGGGATGATTTATTTTGATAAAAATGCCATAAATCGAAGGATGTCTGTCTTTAGAGGCGAATATAGACACTTTCCGCTGTACTTATATAGCGCCTTTGATTTTTTAAAAATGCATTGATAAGTGCTTTGTCGCAAATAGCTCATAAACTCAGACATTTATGCCTAGTATGGCCTCCATAAATCCAGAGTGCCAAAATGCAACATTTTCGTTTTTCCGCCATATCTTGGGAAATAAGAGCTGATGGAGCTAAACCAAAACCAGTTTTGGAATCAGTGAACATAAACTTATCATATTTTTAAATCAATAGGGCTGCACCTCACATAGATGGTCATTTTGTTGGCCTGTGATATTGTTATAGTTTGGAAACAGTTCAGAACCCTTAGAGTTAAACAGAAAATGTTCAAGAATCTGGCGGAAAATCTGGAAAAAGAAGAAAGAACTTATTGATTTGAAGAGTAAACTCTTACTCATGGAAGAGGGGTAAAAGGGCGTGATCTAAGGCTGGGCAAAAGTAGGTAACAGGGAGAAGAAAACATTTCCGACCCTATTAGTATTTATATTCTTGATCAGAATCAGTATTAACTCGTCGATCTCAGAGACTATAAGAAATAGAGACACAAGTTTGCATGTACATACACTTAGAAAACGACCGGGAGACTGTCGGGATAGAATTTATGCCGTTTTGTATTTGAAATTTGAGTATGTTTTGTTCTTGAATGTACTTAAATTAAGTACGAAACATATTAGAATAGAAAAGGACTGTTAAAATTATTTAAATGAGAACAAACGTTCTTGAATCAAGCACATTTCGTACTTACAGTTAGCCTAAAATATTAATAAAAGATCGTACTTAGTTCAAGTACAAAAATTTCTGATTAAGTACAGAATAGACTTACTATGCAAAGCTCCAAAAAAGTGCGAATTATTTTACGATGAATCTGTTCTTGAAATTCTCTCCTGGTTCTAACACTTTGGTAATGGAGTGGGTAGATTTCAACCCACAGTATAAACATCTTGGTCTTTGGTTACCCATTTCTTTGGATTTTGATATTATATAGAGACCTTTATTGGATTAGACCAAGCACATTTGTACTTTCTATTTTTTGAAGTATTATTTTGCTTTAAATGTGTTTTTGGTTGACTTTGAATTATTAGACTTCGATGAAGAACCTTTTGCACTTACTTCGAGAGTAAATCGCTGTACTTAAGAATATCCTAAAACAGTCTTCAAACAAGTATTTCGGGATTGAAAAAATCGTACTTGAAATAAGAATTTTGTACTTCAATCAAGTATTTTCGTACTTACCGTACTATTGACAACGTTCGTACTTGATTCA
>JAEIFU010004218.1:0-18000 GCA_018904235.1 Lordiphosa stackelbergi | reverse complement strand
ATAATTATAAATCAGGCAAGATCACTGTCGCATTGAATGTACTCTGCATCTATTTTAGATTAACTTTGCAACTTCGAACTTTTATGACATTTGAGATTCATTGGACTGAAACATCAGTATTGCTTCTGGGTTTTGAATCCTTTTAACTTTCATGCTTGCTTCCGTTTGGTAGAGCCTTGAAGTACAATCTACAGGCATCGGCAAATAATTTGAGTCAAAAGCGGCAAAAACTTGCTGTATAATTTTACTGTATTCTCTATGAATCTTTGCGAAGTTAATAGAATTTAGTTTGCAGCATCTCTGAATACCGCTCCAATCTGAAGCATAGTCTTCATTTAGCTTTAAGGCCTTAGCGAGCAAAACTGGTCTATCAAAAATTCCGTTAGATAGCGGATTTGGTTAATCTACAACAGTGCTGTGTAAAGTGATTGGTTACAACACTTCGCCTGCATTGTTCTTAATGTACGAGATGTTGCGGAGCCTTGCTTTATCCTTCGCAGCAAGCATAATTTGATACTTGTTGGTTTTCCCTTATTCTAGCTTTTTCTTGTTGCTGTTGGAAATTCTAACTTAGAATATGATGTGAAATTCATGCAAGTTTTATTACAAAGTTATCTGTTCAGCTATCAGGAACTGTGTTACTGTTTGCTTACAACCGATAAAAATAGTACGCAGAAATTTTAAATTTGATGTACAATATAATGTTTGCATACAACGATATTTTCTTATAAGCGATTTGCATACAAGCGATTAAATTCTTATATCAAAGCTGTGCATGATGCTCTAAAATATTAAACTTTTGCATATAGCCGATATTTGCATACAAGCGGTTCGTCATATAACCGATATTTACTGTATATATACTTTAGGTGGTCGGAGATGCTTCCTTCTCTGCGTTACAAACATCCGGACAATTTTAATATACCCTCTCCAAGGGTATAAAAATTTTCAGTAGAAATGGGTCTTTTTGGCTGTAAACTAGTGTTATTAATGTATGTACTATGTACATTAGGCCGGACCCCAAAACGGCAAAATGTGAAAAACAGGTCTAAATAACCTTTATATTTTGTTTAAATTAATTATTGGTAAAAAAAAAATACTATATTTAACTTTAAATAGAAGCGACAGAGCCTTTAAAAAACATTGAAAACAAGTAAGACCGTTGCAGTCGAGTAGCCCGACTTCAATATACCCTGTTAAAGTCGGCTCTAACCGACTTCGATAAACCCGTTAGTCATGAAAAAACATGTTTAATAGTGCTCCTGCGTTCCTTAGGGTGACCATCCGAAAAGTATGCAACATTTTTATTAGGGTGGGTGGGGTGGTGGCGGGGGGGCTTGGTTCGCTTTTTTGCTCATAACTTCTGAACCGTTCATCCGATTTTTATCATTTCTTCGGCAAATCGATTTATTTTGCTAATTACTAACTATCTCTAGAAAGTACGAATCGTCTATCTTCAAAACTGTGGAAGATATAACGTTTTTTCAAAATTGGGGGGGCGGAAGGGGGCGTGGCCGAAATTTGAAACAAACTTGATCTGCGTACAGATAAAAGAAGCATTTGTCCCATACATGTCAAACCTCTATCTCTTACCATCTCTGAGATCGACGCGTTCATACAGACAGACGGACGGACGGACGGACGGACAGACGGACAGACGGACATGGCTAAATCGACTCGGCTATTGATGCTGATCAAGAATATATATACTTTATAGGGTCGGAGATGTTTCCTTCTCCCTGTTACATACATTTGCACAACTTCATGATCCCCTTTTACCCATTTTTAATGGGTACAGGGTATAAAAAGAAGGCGTACGACATACGACACATATTTGTTTAGTGCAATTGCTGTCATCCTTTCAAATAACGCATAGTACAGGATGGTCCATTTAAAGCGTAATTAGAAGTCGGCTCTAACCGACTTCGATATACCCGTTACTCATGAAAAAACATGTTTAACAGTGTTCCTGCGTTACTTGGTGTGACCATCCAAAAAGTATGCAACATTTTTTTAGGGTGGTAGCGGGGAGGGCTTGGTTCACTTTTTTGCTTATAACTTGAGAACCGTTCATCCGATCTTTATCATTTCTTCGGCAAATTGATTCATTTTGCTAATTACTAACTATCTCTAGAAGGTACGAATCCTCTATCTTTAAAACTGTAGGAGATATAACTTTTTTCCAAATTGCGGGGGCGGGAGGGGGCGTGGCCAAAATTTGAAACAAACTTGATCTGCGTGCAGATAAAAGAAGCATTTGTCCCATACATGTCAAACCTCTATCTCTTACCATCTCTGAGATCTAGGTGTTCATACAGACAGACGGACGGACGGACGGACGGACAGACGGACAAGGCTAAATCGACTCGGCTGTTGATGCTGATCAAGAATATATATACTTTATATGGTCGGAAATGATTCCTTCTGCCTGTTACATACATTTGCACGACTTTAGTATACCCTTTTTACTCTACGAGTAACGGGTATAAAAAACTGATGGATATTTTTTAATATTGAACTAATTTATTTTGAGAAAACAATTTCGGGCAAATGACCACCCCGACCGACTTATCACCACTCAAGATTGAGAGGAAGTGTACATGTTATATCTAATACAAGATTTATTGACCTGGAGCCTCCTAAAAAGTCCGATGATTCAAGCTCGAATGTGATATTATCAAGCTTCTGAACTTCTATATATGAATCAAATGTACAAGGGCCGATTTCTCATTTTCTACATACATGTCTTATAAACTTACTTTAACTTGTTTGCTGAACTAGCGAAGAACAAAATTATTACTGAACCCCGGTTCGAACCAGAACCTAGGATCAGCGACCTTCAGAATTAGAAAAGCTCAGAGTTTTCAAATTAGATTTTTTTTAAAAAGTTCAAAAAAACAGCCTTGACATGGAGAATACCTCCTTAATTGGAAATGCCAGAAAACAATGGAGCTTTCTTCTTTGGCACTTAATAAATTCTTAAAAGCGACAGTAACCATCATAAACAAAATTACCTGCAAAAGATAAAAGAAAAATTAAACACTGCAATGCACACTGGGCCAGCGGGCCGAAATTTTGGCCAAAAGTTCTAATTTATTGTTTAGGAAACTGGATAACCCGACTTTCGGAAATGATTTTGAATAAATATAGCAATTTTATGGCAAAATGGAACCATTTCTTAATGTGGGGTTTTTTTAATTTTGCGATCGAACTTGGCATGGAAGACAACCACTTTTTCACACCCATGACCCAAGAAAACTATATAGGGAAGCCTTATTTGATTACCGAGAGCATCGAGCATACCACGAAAGCTTTCCACATACATTATCCAAAAGAAAGTTTTCTGGGAAAAGCGGTTAAACTTTCTAAAAGAAGCCCGCAATTTTGAATGGGAAAATGGAATTAATGAGTCATGGAGCTCCAAGTGTAACTAACTGGTAAACCAATTAAAAGCTGAGGCAATCCGAGAGTATCCCGAGCAGGCAGCAGCAACTAAGCGTCGCATCTATACATTTATTTTTCTCTTGAAACTGAATGCGGATGGACTTTCGCCGACCCAATCGGGACTTTGAAAAAGCAAATTCTCAAACATCGCCGTTCGGATTCGGCGTTAAACTGTAGATCCCTTTCTCTTGTGCGAAAAATTTTAAAGCACAAACGCCAAGAGATTGAGGGATGCTCGGCTTGGCCCCTTTGTGGCTGTATAGCCAATTTTACATTTTTCATTTACAATCGTGATGTGTTATTTAAACGAAAGTGAAACATTTAGCCATTTTATTGGACGATGTTCGGTTCTCAGAGAGTTTAATTTGAGGAATCGGGGGAAGATCGTACTAAGGGAGAATGATATTATAAATAAATTCAATGGGCCAAACTGGGATTAGTTAATGAACTTCATAAAAAATGCATTAAGATACAGATCATTTCTTTAAAATAATTTTGTTTAAGTAAAAACTCACCCTTCATCAAAGTTGTAAAAAATAAAACGCACTACTTATCTACAAACTTTTTCCGGCAGACGACTATTAAGTCATTGTTAGTAGTTCTTAATATACCCCAAACAATTTAAACAAAGAACAAATACATATATACACATAGAGTTAAATTTTAGAAATTGTTAGGAATTTTAAACCGAAATTTACATTAATTTTTAGCCAACTCAAGATCGAAAAAGTTAGCTGCTTCTTGATGACTGAAGAACTTTTACCGGAAAGTACTATTCAGATATTTTGGAGCTATTTGCAAGTTGGGCTAAAGTCTTAACAATCGACTTTACTTTACTTTAAACATTAACTGAAAGAAAGGAAAAGTTTTCGTCCCCAAAATAATTTTCCGATGGATTTATAAACGCGCCTGAAAAGCCAAAGGGATAATTTTACTTCTTCTCAACTGCTATTGCACCTACTTTGGTATGGCAACCCATATTTTTGTGACAAAACTTTTACAATTTCCTTTGCAATCAACAGGTTTTCTTGTCTCTCATGAAACATTTTAAAATTTAACCCGAATCTAACCCAATTATTCTGCTTACCCCACAGACCACCGATAAGCTGAGCTCACTTTCAAAGGAATTGCCGCGATAATGACTATTGTTGTCTGTCCATAACTGGAACTCTGTCAATGTATGGTTATCTGTGGGAGTAGAACCACATCGCAGTACCCACCCACAACGCTAACTGCAATGCCTGCAGGCCGCACAGGTGGAACAAATTCACACGTTGTTTTTTTTTTTGTGTTCGCTTGTCACCGTCTCACGAATGCCGCAACAAAAATGCTATATCCGTTGTTATTTGGCACGCAGTTTGGATTAATTTACGATAGCAATTAAAAACGTTGAGGCATTTGGACCCTGGTCCCGGCTCACATGCAAAGTACATAACGAAATTATAATGAAAACAAAGCGAAAGACAGGAAAATGTGCATAAAAATGAAACTGATAAAACGGATTAGCCGACAGAAATTTAATCAAAATAATATTGTAATCATTTATGGCCCTGTTGATGAACGAGTGATATAGGGCCGTAAATTCTAAGAAGCTATTTGCCGCATGCACGATGACTCGCCGGAAATCACAGCCGAAAAGTAGGCAACAGTTTGTTAATGTTTACCTGTCACCAGCGAAAACAGCGCCACAAATATTAAAATGGTCCAACTGAATTTTAGGTACCACATTTTGCGAATATTTAGATTGATTTAATTATTTTTAATAGAAATTGAAATTAGTTTTTAGTGTTGAATTTTTGTAGTTTTAACCAACTGTGAAACTTTTTTAAGAACTTTTAACTTTATGCAAACTGTTGCTACTTTCAAACACTTTTTGAATTTGCCACCAAAATGCGGTCGACCAACGGCTTTTATAGCCAGAAAAGGCCTGCAGAATGTTTAGAACGAGCAGAGATAACGGACAGCCAATACGAGTCCAATGCACGAAGCACGAAGCGAAACGAACGTAACGAAGCCAAATGCCACCAATGAACGCACAGAGAAGTCCAAGCAACAGGCTGCCCAGGGAAGGGGTTGGCGCATTTTAGTGGGCAGCAAGCAGGAGCGGGAAGAAGGTATGTGGGCGGCTGTCGATGCCCACGTAACACAAATGAGTTTAGCGGTAAAAACTTGAGGATTAACTTTTAATTATAGTCCAGTCCGACGCCAGGAGATGTTGGTTGGGTTTGACCAACAAATAAAGAAAAAATTCGAATTTGTGTGAGTGTGAGCTAACAGGCTGTGATGTGAAACGTTTTTGTTATTTAAAGTTGAAAGAAACAAGGAAGTGCATCGCATTTTAAGAACCATATTTATTTGGTTGATTCGCGCTTAAGTTGAAGCTTCGGTTCTCGGACCACTTTTAAAAATCAATCTCAAGATTTTGGTTCTGCTAAAAAGTGTTCTCTTCAGTTTGCATTTCTGCATTTCCATATTTTTTGGAATCAAACCTTCAATTGTCGGTCTGTCTAGTAGTGCCGGTTTGGAATTCCCAAACTACCATCGTACCCTAATTGGCTGCATATACAGACCTTCACATACTATTGAATTTGCTGGTATTATTAATGAAATATCTGAACTTTCCTTAAATTATTCGAATGTAATAATAACCCACGACCTCAATAGCAATATGCTTCGTAAGATGCATATTTTAAACGATATAAAAATTATAGGATTATATATAGCAATACAATGATTGCCGATGGGGATCGGAAGAATTTGACAATAATGTTTGTTGAATAGAAACCGCACAAAACGTATGATTGGTTAACGATTGCTACGTCAGCCTGCCTTTGTTCAGACATTCATATGAAATTTTCGATTTAACAAATCCATCCAAATATTTGAGATTGTGTGTGAGTTTTTTCCAATGATAAAAAGTTCTAAGGCCACAGAATATTTTAAAATCTGTAATCAATTCCATTCAGAGAAACTCATCAGCAATCGCAAATCGTAATCGGAAAATACCTGCTGAACACGCCCCATTATATCTTCTAGGAGCTGTTCGCCTATGCAACTTAGATAATATTAAACTTAAAGGCCCGTTGAACTGAGACCTGAGTTGCTGGAACGGAAAGTATAGTCAGGGCAAAATTTGAAAGCAATTGTCGATGTATGTTCTCTTGGACAAACATGAAAACAATTCTCTATATACACTTACATATTTATATATAATATTTATTTGTTTTCTATTGCTTTCATAAACTCTTCGCAATCCGACGTTGTCATTTAAGGTTGAATTTTGAAAAACTCTTTTGTTTTTGGAGCTTCGGCATACCTTAATATCAAATAGTGCGAACCTACAACTGTCAAGTAAAACTTCCTTTTAAAAATCATTAACAACTAAAATTAGAGTGTGTGCAGCACATCAAACAGTAGTTATAGAATCCTACAGGTATTCTATTGAGTTAATTTGGAGCACACTTCGTCGTAGGATTGGAGAACTTCTAGAATTTTAAGTCAGATTGTCAGATTCCTTATTTTCTATTTTTCCTTCCGGAATTCGTGTCGGACGGTCCGGCGAACCTGAACCGGTTCTACGGGGTTCGGTTCAGGACCGGTTTGCAGCCTAGATATAAATCCGATGACTCAGAACCCACCATCTTGGGTGCATGATACAAAAAATAAGAAAAAGAAAAGCACAATAAAATAAATCACAGATTTACATTTTTTAAAAAGTTACATTTTTAAAATTTTGTGCTGCAAAAAAAGATTTATAATTTTTATTAATTTTTTTTATATAGTGGGTTGCCCATATTCGACGGACCCATGTTTTTTTTTTTTAAAAAATCAAAGAAAAAAATAAAATTTTGGCGGTTGGCAATCTTAATCATTTAATTTGTTCCAAGTAGATTTGTTTACATCAATTTTTGAATATGATATCTCTCAAATGGCCGCCTCTGGCGTTGATGGCGTATTGTGCCCTTTTTGCAGCATTTTCCATCGATTTCGCCAACATTTCGGCCGGAATAGCGGCTATTTCTTCACGAATGTTGTCCTTGAGCTCTTCTACGGTCCTAGGCTTGTTAACGTAAACCTTTGACTTCAAATATCCCCACAAGAAGAAGTCAGGCGGCGTCAAATCGGGCGAACGCGGTGGCCAGTCCGGAATCACCCACTTTTCGACATCAAACGGCCCGGAAACAATTTCTTCAGAAAATCGATTGTTATGCGACTTTGAGGTGGAGCGCCAGTCTTTGCTGAAACCAGAACTGCCTCATACGCTTTCGACGAACAATTAGCATCACAAAATTGGTCATCATGTCGCGATAACGCTCCTGGTTGATGGTAACAGCATGGCCATTTTCATTTTGGAAGAAAAACGGCCCAATGACCGTTTTCGCACTAACGCCGCACCAAACTGTGAGGCTTTTTCGTCATGAAGAGGCACTTCTTGAATCTCCTGAGGATTTTCAGTGGCGTAAATACGGCAATTTTGCTTATTTACGGTCCCATTCAATGTGAAATGTGAAAATGTGAAATTTTTTAAAAGCACGTTGAGTTTTTCACAATTGACTTGTTCTGTTGAATGTAAATTTCAACTATTTCAGAGCGCTCGCGTGGCGTGTATTGTTCCATGGTAAAAATCTGCTTGGACTGACGCTTCAAACGCGGTATGTCATTAAGCGATCTGACATCTCTGTCAAAAGTTATGGCGTTGCCAGATGGGTCGGTCGAATATGGACAACCCTGTATTAAAAAAAAAAACATAAATATTGACAATAAATTTATTTATTGTTTTTTTTAAGTTTGTTGTACATAAATGTTGAATTTTTAAATATTTTTTACTTTAGTTTGTGTATGTTTAAGCATCCTGCTGCGGAATTCAATTTAAAGTAGATTTTCGGTTTTTGTTTATTTTATGATGCGACCACGCCTTATTTCCTTCCCCGAACATGGTGTCTAAAATAATTTTTAAAATGCAAAAAAAAATTTTCAAAAATTATTTGGGGGATCACCCAACTAAAAAAATTAGTCATAAATAAGAACATCTAAAAAAAAAATAGTACACAAACTTATTAATAAATATAAAAAACGAAAAAATAAAAAAAAAAATTTTCAGTTAATAAATTTAACAAATTTCAATGAAAAATTGACAAGTTTCTGACATCTTGTACCTTAACAACTGTGCCTTAGTTCCAAAGGTTTCCTTTCCATTTTCTCAGATCTTCGCTTAATCTTGCTGCTTTCAAAACAGGAACCATGTCTTTGTCTGCTGATTTTGTATTATGAGTTATTATTAACTTCTGAAAGCTCTGTCGCCAACTCTATTTACCACCTCTATTTATCGATACACAATTTACTTCGATGTCAATAATACCTTTTTATCAAGCCACTCAGAATGCTTATTTTTAAATCTTTGAATTTGTCGCCCGCATATTGGCCATTTCCTTTCAAAATATTTGACAATGCCGCGTAGCTTTTCATTTACTTGTGTTTCGACGCATTTACTTAGGTTGTTTTCACCAATTTGCATTATATGCTGTGTGACAGCGGCTCTGAGCGTTTGTGGCTGACAAAATGTTACAGCTCTGCATGTAAAAAATACCCCTCTGGAAAAAGACAATTTTTTTCGCGAAAAAGCAAATTAAAGCAGACAAATGAAGCTGCATATTATTCTGGACACTTTAGTTAGTAACTCCACATTTAACAACCTGAGCACTTCGGAGTGCCTTGAGAGTTCTACTCACGAAACACAGCTAAATTTGCTAAAATTAATCAAAAAAATACACATAAACAAAACACTTTTCACAAGAAACAAAACACATAGAATTGACGAATATTTTATTTAACTCTTGTTTTACATACCTGAACTACAACTTTCCATAATTTAAAATTGTATTTTTCACATTATGTGGCCAACGTGAGCAATTAATCTTTAGCAATGTGTTAAGGTGAACTGTACACAAAGCTACCATGTGAGTAATCAGCTGACTTTGACAGTGTATCGCTCAATCAGTGTGACCGTAAAAAATTTTATCGATTGATTTTTTATTTAACTAGAGTATTATAAACATAAAAATAAAAGTAATTTTAAAAAAACAGAGCAACATTTATCTTGGGTTTATGCCAAAAAAAAAACAAAATAAAAAACCAATGTGCATTCCCACAATTCGGAATCCCATTTTTAATGTAATTTTCAATATGTTCTCAGAAATTTCGGTTGATATTAGGCAGTCGAAATCGTAAAATATTGTCTGCTGCGAGTTGATAAAATACCAGCAGAATTCTTTGAGAACGCAACACACCCATTTATAGAGCCCTTAACACAGGAATACAATAAAATATACGATAACGAATTGGAAAAGCCTGGATAATTACAGCGATATATTTCATTCCAAAATGTGGCGCTAAAAATATTTACAGCGGTTCTTCAAAATAGACTTACAGACTGGGTAGACTCCAGAGATGTAAACGAATGATTCATTTTTGAATCAATCCTGCGAATCATTCAGGCATCGAATTGACATGTTTTGAATTAATTCAATTTTTCGCAATCAGAATTGATTTGATTTTGATTTAATTTATTTACAAAAAAAGAAAAAAAAAAATTATTGTTCATTCCATTTGATTTAAATCTGAATTAACTCAACTTCATTCATTTTGTCACATTTTCCATTTTAAAATAACTAATATTATTTGTTAACTTATGCAAATGCGTTACAATTAAATAGCAAAGCGAGAAATGTAATTTGAAAACAAGTGAGAAAGTCGGTCAAGACCGACTATATTATACTCTGTACATGAATGCAGCGCTGGTGCTGCGCTTATCTCAAAGTTTCTCTCTCTCTCTCGTTGTTGAATGAAATGCGGCGTTGGTTGTGAGTGCGGGGGAGGGGGGTGTTTTACACTTTTTTGCTCATAACTTGAGATCCGCTCATCCGATCTTTATCATTTCTTCGGCAAATCGATACATATTGCTAATGACTAAATATCTCTAAAAGGTACGAATATCTACAAAACTGAGGGAGATATGACGATTTTTGAAAATTTCGGGGGCGGGAGGGGGCGTTGCAAAAATTGAAAATGAACTTGATCTGGCTTCAAGTATTAGAAGCATATGTCCCATAAATGTCAAACCTCTATCTCTTACCATCTTCGAGATCTGTTTCTTCATACGGACGGACGGACGGACAGACGGACATGTCTATATTGACTCGGCTGTTGATGCTGATCAAGAATATATATACTGCGCCTTGAACAGTATAGAACCAATGCACACCTACTTCCCATCCACATCCCACCCACTCTCCACCCAATTCCCACCAACTTTCCACCCAGACTCCACCCACTCCCCGCCCACATCCCACCCACTTCCAAAACAACTTACCACCCACATCCCACTCACATCCCATCCCATCCACTTCCCAACTACTTCCAAATGGGCATCCCGGCGGTATTTCCAACATCGGAAAATGAAAACACAAATGAATTCTCATTTCGACCTTACAAACCGAGTTTCAAGTCATTCGGGAGAAAAATTGTATTTTCCATGCAGAATTTTCCGGGTATTTTCCCGCATGGGGGCGAATTTTCCGACATTGACAAATCACATTTTTAATTATTTCGTATTCTGTCCTTACAAACCAAGTTTTAAGCCAATCGGATGAAAAATAGTTCTTGTGCATGCTGAATTTTCCGAGAATTTTCCAACTTCAGAAAATCACATTTCAAAGTATTTCATAATTTACACTTACAAACCGATTTTGAAGCCAATTGGATGAAAAATAGTTATTTTTCTTGTAGAATTTTCCGGGTGTTTTCACGCCTGGGCGGATTTTCCGACATTGAAAAATCACAATTCAAACTATTTTGTATTCCATCCTTACAACCGAATTTCAAGCCAATCGCATGAAAAATAGTTTTTTCATGCAGAATTTTCCAGCCATTTTCCTCGTGGCCGGATTTTTAAAAACCGGGAAAACACGTGTCGAATTATTTCGCGTACTATGCTTACAAACAAACTTTTCCGACGCTTTTCTGACTTTCCGGTTGGAATTCCAAAACTCCGTCTTAGTACGCACTTCCACCACTAACAGAAACTCCTGTCCAAGTTACAGCCCTTTATCTCTTACCGTTTAGGCTGTGTCGTGAATCAGGACACTCTATTTTATAAACTGGAAAATGTGACAAAATGAATGAAGTTAAGTTAATTCAGATTTAAATCAAATGAATGAACAATCAAATTTTCTAATTCATTTGAATTCATACAAATTCAATTCAATTCTTTTTTTTTTGCAAATGTATAAAATCAAAATTAATTCAATTCAATTTTTTTTAATTCGTTTTGAATTGAAGACAAAAATGAACCGTTCTTTTACAGCCCCGGTTGACTCAAACAATATACTCAACGAATGCCAAGCCGGATTCCAAAAAGGGTACGGTGGATAGTATACGTTGCCAATATGTACCTTGAACGGAAGAAAAAGCTCTTTCTATTTTGATACTATAAACAGTATCCCTACATCCACTAAGATGATAGCCGTTTTGCGAAGCATGTACCAGAACAACAGAACAACCGTATGGGATGGAAATGAGCACTCTGAACGGTTTGACACTAACACAGGAGTTAAGCAGGTCCTTAGCAGGTGCCCTAATAAGTCCATTACTATTCTCCTTATACATAAATGATCTGCACACATATTTATCAGGCGGTCTACAAATAGGCAGTATGGAATGCAAAGCGCTTATGTATGCAGACGATATGGTGATTATCGCAAAGAGCGCTGGTGAAATGCAACGAATGATTGAGCAGACGGAGCGCTATGGTCGACATTGAGGCTTAGAGTTATTTCGTTAGTTATTTCGATCTGCGACAGAGACATTTGATATGATCAAGCAGGCTTACCCAGATGTTGCTTCAGCAAGAAGTGGTGTGTTTCGGGGGCAACGGGCTCTTTTTGAGGGCCGGGAAAAGGTCGCCGATGAAGACCGTGCTGGAAGACCTTTGACTTCGACAAACACCGACAATGTGACTCCTGTGCGCAAAGCTTTGAACTCAGACCGTCGACTAAGTATTCGTTTAATTGCTCAGATGTTAAATTTACCAAAATCTGTGGTTCATGACATTGTGACGGAGCATTTGAACATGCGCAAGGTGTGCGCGAGATGGTCCCAAAAGTGACTTCTTGCGAACAGCTACCAGACGCTTCCGTAGTCGCCCTACAGCCCAGATTTGGCCCCTCCTGACTTTTTGTGTATCCTCGCCCAAAAAGGCCGATGAAAGGCAAGTATTTTGAGACGATAGAGGGGATCCACCGCGATACACCGCGGCTCTCAAGGCTGTTCCGGAGAATGCCTTCATTGCTTTGAAATCGCGCTGGCAGCGCTGCATCGACGCAGAAGGATCCTATTTTGAAAGTTTTTAAAGAACTGTAACGAATTGGCTCAATACATTTTTTTTTAAATCGACTCAGTCCTATTACTTTCCGAATATACCAAGTTTTAGCTCGATATCTGCAACAGTAGACTTTATGTCAATTATTTGGCGATTCGGCTCAAAATGCATAGGAAGGTTCTTAACAGTCTTCTTGTGGCTCTGACAACACTTATCCTTCTGCTGCGAAGTAGTTAACTTGCTAGCCGATTTGCGTGTTCTCTGAGTCTGTCAGTGTAGTCCGCAGATTGTTTGAAACAATAGAAAATGGAAGACTTGATCTAGTAACCACAGATTTTTCTGGCCAACTTCAATGTTAATTTTTACAAAATAACAAAATAAATAACCAGCCCCAAAGGGACCAAGCCAAATGTCGTGACCCTAGGATTCAGTTGCTGCTTAATGATCTTGGATATATCTCGCACTCGAAACGTTAGTGGATTTTGTGAAAGTGGGTCTGAGATTGGTGGAAGAATGAAATGATTTGTGGCTGGGTTTGGTTGGAAAACGGCTTTAAGATGTGTTGCAAATACATTTGCCCTATCTTCTTCGGTGCAAGCCCATGAGCCAGTATGATCTCCGATTGGTGTTGTTGTCTTAATTGGTGGACTTAAGTTGGGATGTGCTTTCCATAGAGCAAACTTAGAGCTTGTTGGGGAAATATTTTCAACGTAAGTGTTTTGGGCTTGTAAATCATCGTCTTTAAGGACTTTTGATAGTTTCCATTCACATTCAACAACAAATAGTTTGGAATTCCTTCGTACCGATCTGATGATGAGTGTTTTGCATTGCACCCCACCCACTAAACCCACCTCTGGCCACAAAATTATGAGTGGCTATTTTTAAGTGTATCACACGTCCCCTCGACCGTCGCGTGCCTCGACAATTCTTGTCCGATAGCATGGCCATTAAAACTTTGGAGCAGACGAAGTAAGCCTAGAGGCAAAGGGCAAGTTTTTCAAACTAAAAGCATTTTTCCCCACATGTACTGCGGTCAAAAACGGAATAGCTTACGATAGTTTTGTGCAACCTCAATGCGAAATCAAAACCACATCTAAAAGATCTGATCTGATTTCTACATAAATCTGAATTTCATTGAACTCAAATAAAACCACAAATTCTCAAATACTCTTGATTGAAAAACGCATTTGAACAATTGTTTAATAAGTGTGGTGTCCTTACAAGTGTGCAGCTGTATTCATGTGTTGACAAATTGCATTATTCTTCGTGTCAGTGTCGTTAATAGTGGTAAAAGTGTATAAGCTAGAGTGTTAGCTACCAAATACAACATTTCATCATAATCATTTAGTTTCGAACGCAATTAGCGCCAAATACAGGGATCAGCCATCCAAGTATGCGCTAGTTGTAGTAGTGTATCCCATTCTTATCCTAGTGTGAACTGCATAACATATATCATAAGCCTTCATATATGAACTGGTATCTCCTTAAAGTGTGCGGTTGGTGTGTGACGGGCACGAGGCATTTGTAGTTGATGTTGTAGTTGTCGGCTTCTTCCATCTACTCCAGCTTGGCCAGAATATCGCTCTCACGGAAGAGCACATATTCACGTTTATCATCCATGTCCACCTTGGTGCCGCCATATTTGGGTAGCAGCACACGATCACCCTCCTTGACGCCCACCGACAGATGGCCAGCTCCAGCGGGATTACGAGCGCCCGGACCCACGGCCACAACAATTCCTTGCATCTCCTTGGGCACCGACTCTTCGGGCAGCAATATCCCACCAGCTGTGGTCATCTTGACCTCGGCGCGTTGTATCAAAATGCGATCCAGCATGGGGATGACCTTCTTGATGGCACTATTCATGGTCCTGGCTTGTCTGGGAAAAGAACGAAAGGATGCCAAAAATTTGTTAACTAATTTCAACGAAAATTGTTTCACTTTTTTTTTTTTTTTTTTCTTACTTTTTGGAAGATTGAATTATTTTATTTTTTTTTTTTTTTTCCGAAATTTGAACCGTTCCGTTCGAGCAACAGAGCTAAACTAAATTTTATAGAAATGAAAATGTATAGAACAACATTCAAGGCTACTACGATTCAACTTTGTATAACTTTAATGACAACGGCTGCTGCGTTTTTAGAATTCTACTTTCATAATTCTAAAATTATTTTGGAGGCTGGAGGCTGGAGGGCTGCTTACATATCAAGAAAGTTTATCTACCAATGTCGGATACTTTCAATAAGCTTAATAAGCTGCAACAACTCTGAAAACAATTTTGAATTAAAACCAATTTAAAATTTTTTAGCAATGTTAGCCATAATATCGCCAAAGTTCTTTTCATCCTCACCGCCTTGACCAATTTCGAAAACTGTAATAACTACAAAATTTCCAATACATTAAAATTGAAAAAAAAAAAAACGAATTTATATAAAATTTAGCAACAATTACTTAATGTTATTTAATTATTTAAAAATGTATAAAATTATGATTTGAGTAGATGCAGTAAAATACTTTTCGCCAATATCGCTGAGAAATCCCATTAAAATAAAATTTTTTCTCCATTTATTCGTTTTTAATGATTTTTAAAATGGTTTATAAATTTAACAAACATTTATTTTTGCAAAACCGCAAGGTACGTTTCATTTGGTGCGTCAAGATCTAGATCGGATCAAAAATTTTGAATTCAGACCTTTTGATTTGATAAAGTCTTGAACGTTGAGAACAAAAAAGTTGTTCTAACGAAAATTTCTTTTTCAACCGATAGCTTTGAAACTGATGGAGTAGATATTTAGCATTGAATTATGCGGACAGTTGGACGGACAGACGAACATGACTATATCAACTCAGCTCGTCATGCTGATCAAGAATACTCAGTCGATTTAAAAAAAAAAAATATAGAGCCAATTGTCACAATTCTTTAAAAACTTCCAAATTAGGCTCCTTCTGCGTCGATGCAGCGCTGCCAGCTCGATTTTTAAGCATTGAAGGGGTCACGGAGGGCATTCTCCGTAATAGCCTTGAGAGCCGCGGTGCATGCTGCTTGGATCCCTTTTGTCGTCTATAAATGTTTGCCTTTCATCGGCCTTCTCAGGCGAAGAATCAAAAAAAAGTCCGGTGGGGCCACATCTGGGCTGTAGTTCGGTTGCGGAAGGGGGAAGCCGGCCTTGACACACTTCCACTTCCACAGTAAGCACTTTTAAGACCATCCTTGCGCACACCTTGTACATGTTTAAATGCTCCGTCACAATGTCATGAAAGACAGTTTTTGTTAAATTTAACATTTGGGCAATTAAACGAATACTAAGTCGACGGTCTAAGTTCAAACCTTTGCGCACACGAGTCACATTGTCGGTGTTTGTCGAAGGTCTTCCAGCGCGGAAACACACCACTTTTTGCAACATCTGGGTAAGCCTGCTTGATCATATCAAGAGTCTCTGTCGCAGATTTACCGAGCCTCGCACAGAATTTAATTGCGTACCTCTTGCCGGCTTGCACCACACACAGAAACACGTCGCACGAACTTGCCTGTCCTGACTCTCCAGGTGCTTGGAGACAACTGACCAACCGCTCGTTCGTTAGCAAGGAACGCCGTCTACAGAATCCAGTCGGTGCGCGCAGCCTCCAAAGTACAGTCGCTGCGGAAGAAAATTAGTCCAATTACTTTGTATATGGGGCATTCAATTCAAAAAAACGTTTTTTGCAGGCATGATGTCTCCGGATTGGATAATTATTGGCCGAAAGGTAGCTTATTATGAGAGAAGCTTTACCCCACAATTTGAGCTTTTGGAGCTCTTAATATTGTGTGTTTATCAAATTTTTAATAACTCTAAATGGTTTAATATAGAACTTTTTTTCAAATTTTTTTGGAATAAAAAAGCCCTTTGAAATAAATTTTGAAAAATTTGTTTTTTTTTTCGAAAAAAAAAATTTTTTTTAAAACTTAATGCAGCAAAAAAACCCATCCTTTAAATATTCTCAAAAAATATTTGTAAAAGCCGCATCTTTTCCAAACATTTTGCGTGCCTGCACGTATCGGTATCTGAAATATCAGTATTGAAAATACTAGGGGAGAATGGGGGGTTCTGAGCCGCTGGGGGTTGTGAGCCACTCGAATATTGGCAACAAAAAAAACAATATATTTAAACTTTTGTTTATGTCATGTTTCTCCTTCTTATTACCTAACTTTTGGTAAGCAACCTATCAGTCTACACCTTCTTTAAGTTCGTGAACCAGAACTCGACTTTTTTTTTAAAAATAAAAGTTTTTTTTTCATTTTTGACTTGTGAATATTATACAAAATTTTCTTCGTAATGACAAAAGTAAGTATGAGGGAAATATCTTTGGTCAATTGCCTTTTTGATAGAAATATGCTTTTTTTGCAACCATTTCTTTTTGGTTATGTGACGTCACCAAAAAAAAAGTGAGATATGGGGGTTGTGAGCCACTTTGAAAAATAGTCGGTTTTGACTTTCAAAGAGAATATTGCAATGACGCGCAATAAAACAGAAGAAGAACTCTCCAAAGAAGTAAAATAAAACTTTAAAAAGGCAAACAAAAGAACAGCCACGAGCAAAAAGTGCTCGTATATAAAAGAAAACAAGCCTGATGCCGTCAATCAATTTTCCTCTTCATGAGAATATGAGAAAATTGTTAAAAAAAAATGTTCTTTCGTTTAATAAAAAATAATGGCTTAAAAAACACGAATTTTGAACTTTTAGATGGGTGGCTCACAACCCCCACAAATTTTCGAAATGTCAAAAAATCACTTTTTTTCAATATGAAAAAAAACCAAAATTTTTTTAAGTTTTGTGCATCTTTTACCTAAAATACAAAATTTACAGAACGAAAATATATTGATTTTTGGCGAAGTGATGTTCGAAAAACAAAACTATGATCACAACCCCCCACTCTCCCTATATGACTTAAATTTGAATTATATTTTAAAAATGCATTAGAATACATAAATATAACACAATCTAAAAATTAAATTTAAACATCAAATTGACTGATAACTAGAAGATGTTAGAATTTTTTTTCGAAAAAGGCCAACCCTGTTTATAGATTTGATAGAGTTGGACCATTACCATAGACACAAACCTTTCAACTCGACTATCAAAGAAGAAAATGAAATCTCTTGAAGTTCTGGGACACCGACGGATTTTTCGAACGATTTCCAAATA
>JAEIFU010004217.1:0-18003 GCA_018904235.1 Lordiphosa stackelbergi | reverse complement strand
AAACTAAAATAAAGCACGATCCTAAATAGATCAAGAAAACAAGAATTCTAAGAACAAAATGCTAAAATCATTTTTGGTTGCTTACTTTTGGGTTCCTTTCTTGAACTTAACAATTTAAGATTCTTCAAATCATGATACAACGAAAAAGGTATGGCGCTCAACCAACCAACGCATCAAATGATTGCAGCACGCTGAAGTTTTTGTACTGAGCTGAGAGTGCACTGAGATATGCTATGTATAATTATTTTTTATTGATTACTTTTGGGGTCATTATTTAGAACTTTGTTTTTTAGGATTATTAAAACGAGGTTCATAGTTATTATCTCTTAAACATAGTTTGTAAATAACTCTCAACTCTCACTCTGGCCGAAAAACAAAACCAAACTCTCTCGGTCTTCCCTTAACCGAATGTGTGCTGCAAATTTGCTCACTGTTCAGTGGCTCTAGGGAACAACCCCATACCAGGCCCAAGTCAGTAAAACGGTCAAAAAATGCGGCTTCTCGAACCCCAAACTGTAAAAATGTTAGTTGAAAAGGTTGCAGACTCAAGAGCGCGGCAGAGTTCAGCATAAATAGAGAGCGAGTCAGTGTGAGAGAGAACGAGAAAGCACATTTAGTTTGTCGCATACATTCATATTGTTAGTCAAAGCCTCGGCATACATAGGAAGAAGAACTTGTGAATTTTGGCAAAAAGTCCGAGACAGAACTGAGAGGGAAAAGTTACACAAAATGTGCTCTTCTCACACAGCCAAAGAGAGGCAGAGAGCGTAGTTAGAGGGTGATTCGGTACCTTTATTCAATGTGGTCGAGCGAAAGCGGTCGTTTTTTGACACAGGCAAACGGGGAACTGATTTTTGCGACCTGTATATATTCACAAATATGAAAAACCTACATTCTAGATCTCTTCGGAAAAATTTTTCAGCATTTTGAAAACCTCCTAAGAAAGCTAGGTATTCCGGATTTAAACCTGGAGCACGTTTGGCTCAACTTTGGACACAAAAGGTCTTGACGGTTATAAAGCATATTTTTCCAGGGTTCTACCAAACTCTATACATTTACAGAAATATATAAAAGTGTGTTGATATGTTCCTTATAGGAGACTAATCTGCTAAACTGATCTTCATAATATTTTCACATGTCGAAGGAAAGACTTAAAGGACATGTCTTAAGTATGTTAACCAGTTCAAAAGAGCAATTCAGCGACATTGTACAGATATGATTAAATATTGGTTGGAATTATAAAGTTATTTATTTCACTGGCTCAAGAATGGTTCCGAACCGGCTCAACAGTGGTTTAGAATCCTATCTCAAAATTTATTTAAGCTATGAACTGAAAATTCGGTGTGCCCCCCCCTCAAATAAAAAAAAAGTTGAACCAAACAATCAGAATAATAATAACATATTTTTTTATCTAAATAAAAACATAAAGCTAACTAAAACAAAGCAAACACCAAATAAAGTAGAAATATATGGGAAAAAGATAACTTGGCTAAAAGACAGACCTCTAAAAACAAAATATAAAACTTTTTTCCAGAGGGGGGGGGCTCTATTGCCATCTAGAGCTCAAGGGGGGGGGTTGTACCACTCGAAAGTAGAATGTCTTTTAAGTTATTTTATAAAAAAATTATTCCTCCGCCCGCCTTATAAAACAAAAAAAATAATATAATTAATCAATACTTCCCCTCTTCATGTTTACACAGCAGACATCCACTTCAAATACAAAAAGAAATGAGGGGGATAACCAACCAACTACTAAAAATTATTTTTTTATTTTTACGGCAACAACAATAACATCTTTTACACCCTCCCTTCTTTTTTTGGACAACACCATATTGGGCAGGGCGGGAAGACCAAACCGGATTTAGTTAGGGTGGGAGCAACAGGAGGAACTTTTAGGGAGGGGGAGGCCCCTTCGCCCCCCCGATAGAAAAGAAACTAAAGGACAAAAATGGAGAAATGAAACCATTTTCGTATGTAACCCAAAAAATACAAAATCAAACAAATAATAATAATATTTATGAAACCTCGGGACATCAAATCACTAAATTTCATACATAATATAAAACTTCAAACTGCGCAATATGTGGGTGGGGGGGGCTAATCTATAATTTACAATAATTATCCCATTTCACAAGAAACGAGACACTAAAACAATGGGGGAACAGGTTTAAACATATAGATAATCTTATAATTATAAAACGAAGAAAAGGGGCCATTGCCCCCTCACCCTCGTTTCAGGTGGATATACCGTATATTTTTAAAATTATAGATAAACAAAAGATTTCAAATTAATAAGTAAATAAAGTAAAAACATAATAATTAATAATAAAAATTTATAACATATGTTTTACTAATGTATAAAATAATTTATATTATTAATAGTATAAAATAAATAAAAACAATTAAACCAACATAATAAAAAACTATACGTTAGCTTCGATACGTGATCGGAAGCCAAGCTTGAATCACAAGTATAAGAATACAAGGGTGGTGGTAAAGGCTTCCGGTTACACAATATCCACAAACCCAACATAAAACTTGTCTTTCTTTGAAACCCCCCACAAATTTAACAAAAAAAAAAAAAAATAAAATAATTAAAAATAAAAACAATAATAACTACTAGAAGAGGTGGTAGGGAAAGACACATGCGGAATCTACAGCACGGGCCGACAAAAAACATTCACTTTTTTGTTTGAGAAGCCACGGGACGAATGTTTTGGCTGAAGATATAAAGATCATAAAATTTAAGGAACATTTTTTGATTTTGCGCCAGTTCTGTGGTAAGCCAGACTGCATACACTGTGCAATACTAAAAAGTTATTAGAGTCGAGACCAAAAAATTCTGAAAAGGTATGATGTTAGTACAAAAACCTTCGATGGATTTGGTCTGGTTAGCTGCTGATTTCTATTTATTTCACTTTGGAATTTTTAAGCTTATGATTGGGAATTACCGGGGTGCCACAGAAGCCTCTTCCAACCAAATTCCAACCGAATTCCAATTCTTAGGTGCCACAGAAATTTCTTTTGGTTGGTTTCAAACCTCTAATGTTTTGTTAGGAGATTTTGCAAAGCTCTTTTCTCACTAGCGCCTTTGTCGAAGTGGCGCCCTACATGACAGCTAGCGATTTAAGGATGGAAACTAATAGCTTATGTTTGGCGCCAACAAATTTTTTAAATTTTGCATTATATTGGTGGAGAATGCGACTTAAAATTGAGTCATTATTTAAAAATGCATCATAAAACATATTGTATAACACAATCAAAAAATTTCAGTTAATCATTAAATTAACCCACATCTAAAACAAGAGAAATTTTTTGGCGAGAGATTTAGCCCTGTTTTTAGAGATGGAACATCCATTGGAACATCCGGTGTTCCAACCAGATTTTCTAATTGGAAAATGAAATCTCTAGAAGTTCTGTGGCACCAACGAATTTTTCGACAGATTTAAAACCAACCGTCGGCAAAATCTCTAGAGATTTCTGTGGCACCCCGTACAACTTCATATTTTGTAAACTATTTGGAATTTCGATGGTTTACAAAACTTTTCTAAGTAGCAATTCCAAAAACGTCTCATCTTTAAATGTCCATCATATTTTCGCTCATTGTACTATTTTTTGAATATTATCTTAAAAACTGTAACGAACTAGATTTAAGCAATGCAGGAAGAAAAATAGTAGCTTACGACAACTAAAGGTACAGAATCAATTCTTAGAATTGGTCCAACCTGATTACTAAGGCTCCGAGCATGTATATTTTTACCAAAACATAAAAATGGTAGCTTTTAATTTCGGTACGGACGATTTTAGTAGGGGTAAAATTTGATTTCAGCGTCACGTGACGCTGACGTCGTTCATATTTTGTGTTGATTTGATTTGTGGAGTTTCCAGGCAAACAAACTCACACAAGAGGATGGGCAGAGGGGGGAGCGAAGAGGTGGGAAAGATGCTGAAGAGGGGCAACTGGGTGGGTTCTGGGAGAGATCTGGGTGTGATCTTTTTGGGATCTGGTGGTATTTGGGAGCGATGTGGGTGGAATCTTATCTGGGCGGGATCTGGGTGGGATCTGGATGGGAATGGGGTGAGATCTGGGTTGTTTCTGGGTGTGATCTGAGTGGGATCTGTGTGGGATCTGGGTGGGATCTGGGTGGGATCTGGGAGCTGGGGGATCTGGGTGGGATCTGGGTGGGATCTGGATCTGGGTGGAATCTGGGAGCGATATGGGTGGGATATGGGTGGGATCTGGATTAGGATCTGGGTGGGTTCTGGGTGGTATCTGGGTAGGATCTGGGTGGGATCTGAGTGGGATTTGAGCGGGATCTGGGTGGGATCTAGGTGGGATCTGAGTGGGATCTGGGTGGGTTCTGGGTGGGATCTAGGAGGGATCTGGGTGGGTTCTGGGTGGGTTCTGGGGGGGATCTGGGAGGGATCTGTGTGATAAGGGTGGGATCTTGGCGGTATCTGAGTGGGATCTGGATATGATCTGGGCGGAATCTAAGTGGGATCTAGATAGGATCTAAGTGGGATCTTGCTTGGTTGGATCTGGGCGGTATCTGGATGGGATCTTGGTTGGATCTCACCTTGGTGGTATCTGGGTGGGTGAAACCTCATCCTTTATCTCTGGATCAGCACAATGAACAAGACAAGAGATTTTGATGCTGGTATTTCTATTCCCTGTTAGTTTTCATTCTTTCGAAAGTAGCCCTTACTGATTTATATACCATTAAGAGCATGTGATTTGAAAATAAGCTCTAAACCTAAGCATCATGTTTTACATCAGAGCCCCGTAGTTCACGACACTCAACCTTTTTATCCCATTTTCAAAACTAAATTTTTATCTATCCTAGATAAAAATTCTTATTTTAAAATTTCATATTATCTTCATACCATCAAACCATTGGGGTTATTAAAAATACTTACTCAGTTCAAACACAATATCATAAAAAAATTATTAATAATTCCGACCTTATATTAATTTCATTTTTATTTTTATACAATATTCGGTTCTGTTAATATTTTCTCATTTAATTTTTAATCATTTACAAATATTACTTTATTTTTATAGCTTTGTAACTTTCACATAACAACATAATTTTACTCTCCATAATAACCTCGGTAAGAGCATTGCCGTTTCGTCCAACAAGCCCTTTGGATATTTTTCCCTGTGTCTTGTACTCCACGCTCAACACCTTCTCCTGTGTGCTGTGTGGCTTTAGTATGCTCTTGGAAGCTTTGCTCTGTCTGGGATCTGGTGGAGTATGTGTTTCGTTATGTCTGTCTCACTGGGTCTGGTCACGATTTGTTGAGAGTCGTAAAACATTTTTAGCACCTCAACGATCTATATACTCGTACATGACTGCAGTTCAGCGATTTTATTTTTTTAATGGCATTTTTGCATTTTTTTTTGTTCCAGCTACCAGAACAGAACGCCCACTCAGCTGCAGAAACAACGGTGGGAACTGAAATGTTGAGAGTTGAGCTCACTATCCTTGGCTTGAGCTAAGCAAACACATCCTGTCATTAGGCAAATATTTATGTAGATTACCTCAAAAGAGGGGCAGCTGCTGAATCTAACGGGGTAGCAAATTAGTCTCAATAAAAATTAACTCAACAACATTGAAACGAATTAGGCGGCGGCTTTGAGGATCGTTCGTTTTTTTTTTTAGGAGAAATTTATGCGCCCTCTGGCGTTGGTTAGCAAACAGTTAGCCACGCAAATAATATTCCCGGAAATTGGCAAGGATTCGTGTGGCGAGCTGCAGTCTGTGTGTGTGTTTGTGTGCGTGTCATAAAAACTCTTTGCGAATCAGGCAGCATCGAAAACTTCAAGGACATGGCAGACATTAGCGTGGTGATCATAAAACCCAGCCATCTAATCCGTGGAAACTCTAAACTCTACCCTATGCCGACAAACCTCTTTCGGCGCGAGTCGCAGCAGCTAGAAGGGCAGGAGGTAGGCCAAACTCTTTCCACTCTTTACTTTCAGTCAGTTTTACCTGTGCACTATGGGCAAAGTGGTGGTTTTTTGGGGTATAAATAAGAAAATTTTGATTTAAATTTATCAAAAACAAGAAATCGACCAGAAAACGTATCACATCGCTTGCAAAAGGTGTCATAAACGCAAGTTAAACGAGCGATTTGCGAATGTCGTTTTAGATATACGGCAAATGCTAATGAAAGGGTTGCCACCCTACTTAAAAAAATGTTTCTGTTCACCCAGAAAATAATTTTTCTATATTTAAGAAAAATAAGTCAAGTCGCCCTAAAATTTAGAAATAATTTTTATATTTGAGACATTTTTTTCTGAATTTTAGTAAAGTTGCAAAAGGAATTTCAGCAAAAAATTTCTTAAATATGGAAATTATTTCGTATTTCAACCTTTGACTAAATTTTCTTAAATTTAGAAAAAATAATTTTCTGAGTGTACCGATTTAGATATAAATTTTTAAACCAATGAAATTTGACATTTAGCCCATGGTGCTGTACCCAAAAGTCTTTTGACGAGTTGACGTTTGCACGCCAATTGATTTGACATTGAAGCCAGAGAGGAGGAAGGCCTGTACGTGGGCAAGGATATGGTTGGTTGGTTGGTTGGTTTGGTGTGCACCGTAAATAACCCTAAATAAAACCATAAAATCCTTCTGCATGCTGCGAACCCATCCTCACCTTGAGAAGAAGGTGTGTGTGTGTTGTGCGTTATGCGTTGTTTGGCGTTTTTTAGTCGAACTCGTAAATGTTTGTTAAATGAAAAATCATTTTTTATGCAATTTCTTGTCACAAAGTCGACAAATTTCTTCCTTTTTTTGTGATTTTCCAGGAATTGCGTTCGTTTTTTACGCAATGCTGCATAACGTAGTTAAAGTCATTTTTATTTATGAGCTGCTGAAGAAGTACCAGGAAACGCTAAGTAAAAAAAAAGAGACGCACAATTTTTTTGGACTTACCCCTCAAAAAGGGGTTAACTTCCATCAAACCAGCGAGCGTGCGGTGTAACCCTACTTTACCTGCACCCACGCCCATAATCCTTTTATGGCAAATAAACAAACACGTCACGGACTTCTGCTCTAGGTAAAAAGCAACCAGCCAACCAGTCAGCCACCTAGCCATCTAGTAGAAAGGGTACAAAGGCCAAAGGGGTGCCATAAACAGAAGAGTTGATGAACGGGCTGCTGCTGCTGCTGCTACCCTTAGACAATCCTTTGCACACGCGCTTAGCATTGTTGCACGTTCAGGTTTTATGGGTGTGTGGTTTTAGCCCTTTGATGTGCATGATCATCCTGTTAATAGAAACCAAGTGGAAAGCGCTACCTGCTCTAGCTTTAATCCTTTTTCCCAAACCCTTTCGCTATGATTGCGGCCGCCCGACACGTTGAGAGCGTGTCTAAAGCGATTTAATTAACGCGGTCGCCAGCTAAGCCCCGGTCGAACCAGCATCCTGTGCTAAATCCTTTCACTTGATGGGCGTTTGGACTGCTAAAAGCCAAGCAGCTACTGTAAGGCGGCCATAGAGAAATGGGGTGGTACAACGGGTTGATTTCCAGCGAAAGGATTGGAAAGGATTTGGTGACTCCGGCTACTGTTTTTACTGGAAAAACTCTAATATTTACCAAATACACTGGCTGTTGACTTTGCTTAAGACCTGACTTTCAGTCAGAATTTCACCCACCCCAAATGGAAATACAACGGCAAAGTCATCGAGTCGAAAAGTCAACTTGTAGTTTAGGGAAATTCCACGGCTGAGCCTACAAAATGAGACATGAAAAGGGGATACAAAGCGAATGAAGGGTTAAGTACTTCAAGAAAGGAATGGCAAGGGGAGATTTGAGTACACAGGGAGAACAAAAATAACAAATACACTGCAAAGAATGCACAGATTGCTGCTGATGCGGATTATAAATGAATATATGGTAGATAAAGCCAAGGAGATGATATTAGATGATCCGAGGCGGGATTCAAGCCCTGAAGCCTCCCGTTCAGCCGCTGCATTACAACCGCCCACTGTTCCCTTGTATGGCGGAGATATATATCATCTTCACTATCCCAAACTTTTTGCGATTTGAAACCGATTTTGGTTCAAGTTTGGACTATAAATCGTAAAGTTTTTACGAAAACTAATATGCCAGCATGGCTGATAGAGTAAATATATTTGTAATCCCAACCCAGGTTTCGGAATTGCTCTTTGCTTGCAGCCTTGGCTCTAAGATATAAGCCAGATCTCGAGAGATGACTAATGATAAATTATTTTACCGTTACCAACGAATCATTAGATCGATCAAATCATCAAAGAGAACGCAAAAAACTGGCACCTGTTTCATCACTTTCGCTTGTAACTAAGTACAGGAGCAGATGCAGTGCAAAGCTCAGAGCCGAGAGATGTGGTGGCCGAAGTCACTCGTGTTTTTGACACATACACGAGTCGAACTTATGATTATGTGAATCGGTAAGTGCAGAATGCAAGTAAATCGGCTAAAGTCTTTCGTACTCACCAACACAAGCACACTTGTTTGTTCTCTCCATTTAGACCGTTCTTCTCTAGTGAGGGCAGAAAAGTGTGCTTGTGTTGGTGAGAAGAGAGCTCTCTCCACACTACAGCCGTTTTACTTGCAATTCAGTGTTCACCGATTTACACAACCATAAGTTCGGCTCGCTTTTAAATAAAAACACGAGGTGGCCGGCTTTGCTCTAGAGAAGAGAGCTTCGAGTAAAGAGCTGTAGAAACACCGCAGGAGACCAACCCGAACGTCGACCACAGTCTCCCAAAGTAACGTGACTATTTACGATCGGAATGGAGAGTCAATATGCAGGCCATCCACAATGTAAGTGTATCTGAGGCTGAAAAATCTGCCAATAGGAAATTTGATTTTGCGTAGAAGCGTACCGACAACCAAACGATCGTTGGGAATCTAAACTTAGCTGCTTCTGGTTCGATCTGGCTAGCAGAAGTTAAGGTTAATTGAACCTCAATTTAAAGTTCACATCTGTTTTCCACGCATTAGATAAATATACTTTGGTCAACGATTTTTTTCCTTTCCTTCTTATTCTTTTTTCCTTTCATACCAATGGTTGTTCTCAGAAAATGACAACTTAATCAATATTGTAATTACATCTAAATATCATAATATCATTTAGAGTTTGACTCTCCAAGCGAATCCTGCGAGGCGTCATTATAAATTTTGCTTCTGAACAACTCCTTACTTACTAATGTGGGCGGTTCTGCTAACACAACTTTTTTACAACTCAAAAAGATTTGCAAATATTGTTGATTTATCCCCACCCAATTCCAATATGTCTACCTTGCGTAGCAATCTGGTTTGTTTTAGAAACATATTACTGAAGAAGTGAGATTGTTCATTCGAACTGCTTAATTTTCAGATTTTTTTTGCATGTGGATACCCGTAATCAATGATCATCTATGCTTTAGTGCACTGAAAATTTCCGTTAAACTTCACTCAGAAAATGGCATAGTAAAAACTAATAGAATTATATTTAATTTTACTATGCCATTATTGTATTAAAATCAAATAATTTTCTCTTTGATTTAAATATAAAAATATAATAACTAAATTTTCTTTGCCCTTTATATATGAATAATCGGCGGAATTCGAACTTGAGAATTACAAGGGGTCTCATGTTTTTAGGCAGATGGTAAATAAAATTTAAGGCAAGTAGTGTTCTAGGCGCTTGCCACCAGTGCGGAATAGCTCAACTGGTAGAGAGAGACGGCATTTCAGTTGTGTTCAGACCAATGGCTCTGGAGTTCGAATCCCACAGTAAGTAACATTTTTAAATTTAATCTCGTACATAAATCATTGTGTTTCAGGAGCCCAGCTGGTTGGTAGTGGCTCCAATGGGGATTCCTGCTCTTGGTTAAGGACCAAACTAAATAAATATAGAAAGTTAATAAAAACCATACAAGGTATCTCAAAAAAAAAATAATTTTAATATTTTCATATTTAAATTAAAGTTTTTCTCACATTTAAAAAAATTTTAATGTAAAACACTTTATATTTACGAATTCCATATTTGACGCTAAATCAATGGTGAAAATATTAAATCCAAAGTGTAAATATTAAAATTTCAGTGCATTTTTCTCTGTGTTGAATTGGGGTTTATCCCTGTGATTCAATCTATTTAATGTTGTCCATTATTCGAGTTTGCAATTGCGAGTTTGTGTTGACCCTTTCTAACAATCAAACATGTAAAATTTTTTAATTGAGCATGTACCATGTGCAATTAAAGGTGAAGCTGTCAGCCTCTGCTGAGGGCCACAGTATGTATGCCTAGGTTCACCCCATAATTCCACCATGAGCACGCATACGACAAAGTGAGTCCGAGTTAGTACGGGGGCCAACGCAATAGCCAAAACTGGAAATGTCCAAAATTGTTGCCTGCTGTTTTTGCCATTGTCTGCACGTGGTTCTGGAAGTTATCGAACAATTTCCGCTTCGACAAAATATTTTTTTTCATTTCATTTAGTTCATTCAAATTTTATACTAAATATATACTAACTAAATTAAGTAACATAAATTTTATTCTTAAATCTAGTCTCCAATCGAGCTCTCATTTTAAGTTGTGTTATTTTGTTTTCTCTTTTAAGATTAATCTACTTATAAATAACTATTTATTCTATTTGTAGTGGGGTTGTAATGAAAGGTAAGGAAAAACATTGCCTGAAGGTTTTCTAGAATTAAGATAGAAGGGGAAAGGAATAAAAGAACTATTGGCCCTAGTTAGAAGTCCATCAGCACTTGTTCTAATCAGGCTGGGCTTTTTTGTTTTCAATGGTAGTGTCTTTGTACGTTCCAGTTATGAATATTATCTGTCTCAACACATTTTTGGAGAGTTTGGATCAAAATTGGATGAATTTATCGCATAGCTGCCATAAAAACTGGCAGTAATACATCATGCTCCATGGTATATAAACTTCGGTCGAGCCGAAGTTAGCTTTCCTCTATTTTTTTTTTTGGTAACTTTACTAAATTTTTAAAATTAAATACAGGATTTTTTTTTGAGTTTTAGAGCGATTTCAATACTGCGACGATTTTCTTAATTTCTTCTTCACTTCAACTAAAAAATATTTATTTTAAATTATTTTGTGAATACAACCTAAAAGTAGACCAAACAGATTTTAAAATAGTTCGGAAAAAAACAAAAAAAATTAATTCAAGTATTTCCGGATTTGTACTTGAATCAAGTATTTACGTACTGAAGAATAAAATCAATCTTAAATCTAGATTGAAAATCTCTTTTTCCAGAATCTTGCAATCTTAAGAGAAGATTGAAAAAACGATATTAGCTAAGAAATCTCAAAAAACTAGATTTAATATATCGAAGCTTATCAACCCTCTTACAGATTTGTGTAATTTTGTTCGAAGATTCTTACTTTACAAAAATTTCGCTTTGCGAATCCCCTTTGATTGGCTTTATCTTGAGAACCAGAACTACATTACCACTAATTAAAAACGAGAAAAGCAAAAAGTTTAACTTGTCTGTACCGAAGTTTTGATACACTTGAAATAGCTTGGTTCAACGGTTAGCGACTTCGACCAAACTTCGCAGATCAGCTTAAAAACATTACATATTACCCATGACCGTCTTTGAGAGCAGTAATATTGAGAACAAAAAAACAGTTTTTTCTTACTAAACCCCATTTTCCGAACGAACATTTGCTTGGCAGCTACAAGAAGTGGTCATCCGATCCGGTCGGTTCCGACATATTAGCAGCGTGCAGTAAAAAAGAAGACTTGTGCAAAGTTTCAGCTCGATAGCTCCAAAACTGAGGGACTAGTCTGAGTAGAAACAGACAGACGGACGGACGGACAGACGGACGGACAGCTTAACGACTCCAGCCTGTCTATGTGTTGATCAAGAATATATATACTTATGTGGTCGAGATGATTCTCTATGTGCTGCAAACTTCTTAAGTAAATTATATTACACTTTTCAATTGTATAAAAATACTTTTGATTTTTAAAAACGGCTAAAATATTTGCCATAAAACTGTTTTGAAATACATTTTCCCATATGAGTGTAACCGAATGCGTTGCTCAGGTTCGAGTTATTTCTCGCAGCTATTCAACATATTTACTGCAGATCGCCTGACTTTTATAATCGCGAAATAATACGGTTCCATTGTAACAGACCGCTAATTACTTAAGAAACTGCTCGGAAGTCCACAAATGGCCACACATAGTAACATTGCCATCAATTTGACAATACTAAACCGTTATGATACTACCATGGAAGACCAATACTAAAGAATATAGTGAAGAGTATGGTGTGTGAATCGTTTTAAACCACTTTCCGTTACCGACAAATCATTAAATAGCGAAAAATACCAAAAGAGGATCAAAAATAGTAACAATTCCAAACAAATTGTACTCCCTATAGAGTGAAATGCTAGGATCAATGCATAAGAGCCATTCGAAGCTAAGGGTTCTCCATGGTAATAAGACCGCTAATTACTCAAGAAACTGCTTTCCAATACCACAAAATATAATAACATAGTCATGAGTATGACACTACTGAACCGCGATATACATAGTGGAGGACCAATGCTAGTGACATAGTCTCTTATTTACCCGTCTTTAATTGCCAACCATTACATCTTCGGGATAGTCTAAACAAATCATAAATTTTGCATATATCCGGATTTTGGGACCGATCTTGATCTTGGACCTGTCAATTCTACCTGTCCACATTATACAAAAAGTTTTAAAATTTGGCCACATTCGACCGTTGTATCCAACCATTTACGCGTCTACAATCGCCATCAAATCTTAATGATTCCTCAAAAATCATAAAATTCAGTAAATTTTGCAAAAAAACAAGCTCAAATAATAATTTTTGACTATACGGCTTACACTTCCTATATAACTAGTTTACTATTGCTTGTCTATTAAGTCTCTAAAATTATTCTTTAATCATATGAAGAATTTGCAAATTCGATTCTTTTGAGCTGTCTCCATCTACATCTCCTATTTACTCGTTTACTTGGCTATCCATCAAATCTTCATAATAATCGTAGGTCATACGAAAAATTTTACAATTTTAGATTATTCTTTCATAAGTACTCAAATAAAAATTTGAAAATTTCGCGGTTTTTAGTCTACACCTCTTATTTACGCGTCTTCAATTGCTATCTATTCAATCTTCACGATTATCTTCGTGCCTTGGTTTTTTTGGCCACGCGTCTTTATGATACTTTATGAAACTCGAATGTTAATTTTTGATATTTCGCGATTTTTTTGACCATTTGTTCCTTGTTAACTACTGCCGTTTATTAAGTGGTCTATAATAATCTAAGTTTTATGGAAAATGTATAAATTTTCCAACATATTAGAACGCTCGAATTTTGCGGTGTTGGGCCATTAAATGCTTAAGATAATGTTCAGCTTTTCGCGATTTTTGGATCGTTCGGTGTTCAATTTCTATTTAAGCGTCTATATTGGCCATGTATCTAATATTTATAATAATTTTTATTTTAATACATTTTACATATTTTGGTATATTTTTTACATATTTTGCATATTTTTTTACATATTTTGGTGTATATGCAAAATATGCAAAAATTGCATATATTGAATATGCCGTTTTTAATGGAAAGTGGGTTATTTAATTAGTATAAATCCAAATTTTCACCTCAATCTGCCTTTTTATTTAAAAAGTTGCATAAAATCCGCTGTCTACTTATTATACTTATACTTATTATACTTATCAATCCTTTTACAGATTTGTGTAAGTCCTCAGTTCGAAAATCTATGATTCTCTACTTTATGTACTTGATTTGCTTGGTTTGATTGGCTTTATCTTAGAACCAGAACTACTTTACCACTAATTAAGAAAAACTATTTTATTTGACTTTATACATGGTACGTCGACAAGACGAAAATACCCATATATATTCTCATATCTTCTCATTATACTTTTTTCATATTAAAATTGAGATTGTTTCATCTTAGAGTCGAGTATAAAAGATCTTAGTCCAAGATTGTTGGATTTAGATTTAAATTAAGAATATAATCTTGGATTGAGATTATCTAGTCTCTGCCAAATTCTGACACCGTATTCTTGCTTTCGAGTCTATAATCTTGATTTTTCTCAGTGTACATACCGTAATACTGACACCATTTGTACTTAATTCAAGCCCAAAGTTCTTCTTTTTTTTTAAGTGTTGCTGCAATATTTCGTTTTACGATGGTAACATAACAAGTTAACATTTCTCCACCCTCGTATGTTAATGCTATAAGCTCCTCTATAAGGGACAATTATATTATAAGTAATAATAAAAGCGTAATTAGGCAAACTACGTCAATGTTGTCATTAAATTTTACTGTCAAATCGTTTTATACTTAACTGGTTGAAACCATTCATCATGTTCATCCTTATCATCGCTTGTTTTCCGCCTCAGGCAATCTGGGGCTTGGCCCAGAGCCACCACCCAACCCCCCCCCAAAAAAAAAAAAAACAAAACAAAATAAAACCAGCACCGAATTCTCTTTTGCAAATTTTTTTACCTGTGGCTAAATTTAGAATGTCTGTCGTCGGTTGATGTGCTGACGTTTGTGCTGAAAATAAACCGCCCGCCAACCCCTTTCCACCGTTCCCACCCAACCCGGCTGAACTCTGGGCAGAGAAGTCGACAGCCCATTTGGCCCAAAATGCGTTGTTACGTTAATGAGTAATAAAATACTTTGCACAATAACAACCAAAAATTGTGTACCGAAATATGTGGGGATTGTCTTCTCTCTCGCTCTCTGGCTACGAACTGATCGGCTGGCGCGCGCGTTTAAAACAGCGTTGGCGATTTTTATGGCGTTTTAAACGCGAGAGTCGCGCGCAATGAGAGCTCCCTCTCTCGCACTGGCACTGTTATTTTTAGTTACATGGCGCTGCTGCTGTTGACCGTCGCAATTGGCGCGTGGGAGTCGCTGCCGCTGTTAGATTTAACAGGCACTGGGGATCTGGCGCTGTCTAAAATTAGACGCAATTAGCAATGCGCACATTTTTGCGTTGTTTTTGTAGTTCTTTCGACAATAAATTTTTGCCACAGTTTATTTTAGACGCTGCATGTGATCGGGCGCGCCAAACAGCAACAACAACAACAAGAAGAACAAGAGAATTGGGCATCAAATTGGGCGTTGCGCGCGCAAACAACTGTATCTGTGTATCTGTGAGATACATCCACACCTTTGACTGTTTTTGGCCAGCCAAGCAGCCAAGCAGCATGCATGATGTAAACGCCGCCAACGTTTTTGTGTGCAATTAAATTGGCATGCACAAGTGACGGTGACGCTCTGCCGCTCTGCCGCTAACTCTGCCACAGCTCCGGCAGCTGACCGCGGGCGGGCCGCCTTTTGATCGGCTGCCAAATTGTAATTGGAACGCGAAGGTGTTGTCGACGTTGGCAACCTTCTAAATAAACCATAAAACGCATAACTTGTGGGTTATATACATACGTAGCAACAGGGGGTGGGGGTGGGGGTGATGGTGGGGAGGGAAATTTGTGGTCAAAAGGTAATTTTTTTTTTGTTTTACTTTACTTTGTAAGCTGCTAGTGCACAGGAAGTGAATTTACTAGCGTATGGTAGTCAGGAATGACCCCTTTGCGTCAGTCTCTATAGATTTAGGTTACGATTGGAAGGCAGAACAAGGAGAATGTGGCTCTGGGGAATAATAAACGCCTGCAAGGGGGCAATGGACCTAAGATTAAGAGAGTCTGAAGCATAAAACGCGGGCAATTCGGGACACTCACCCATAATCAATCATCAAACCGCGGTTCCCGCGATTACGGATAACGTCATTCCAGAAAACTTTATGACGTGGACACAACTGGGATAACTAACTACTTAGTGGAGCAAATGCTAAGCTCGATGACAAAGTAGGAGGGGGAGTTTCTGCATCGACTTAGAAATCTCATTCCAGCTTCCTGAATATTGCAGTGTGTACCAAGCAGAACTGATGGCCATCCAGGAGGCCGTTAAATTATCTGAACACATTTATGATCAAAGATGGGAACATATGCTGAAATGCAATCGCTCGGTACATTTGGTACATTGACATTTCAACCCAAATATATTCTACAGCAAGTTTGGTCCGCAGGTTCGTAACCTTCTTAAATCTAATGTTTGGTTTGCGGAGCGGTTACTAAACTTAGCGAACAATTATGTATAGGAAGTGTGTTAACATTTAAGAATCATTCACCAGCACAAATCGATTTAAAAAAATAGATGGATCTAGTGCAGTGGTGCCCAAACTCACACAATCAAGCTTTGCGCTTGAGTGCGTAGTAGCGAAACACAAAGAAAACGTGTTGACGTCAAACATGAGCAACAAGCAAAAAAACAAATGCCTCGTGAGCGAAGAAAAAGCCGAAAGCACTCGTCGTGAGAGAGTAAGCCGCGAGGAGCTTCCCTGCGTCGTCGGCTGCGACGCCAGCAGAATTATGAGTTCCTAACTCCCATGGGCTTTTGGCTTTTGAGCACCACACTCTGATCAGTTCGATGCCAGGTAAACGAATGTGTGTGTATCTGCATGGCTAATTTTATGATTGTCGATCGGATGAAAGATAAATAATTTGTTGTTACTTAATATTAAAACGATACTAGACGCATTCTATTTGTACTATAATTTTATTAGACGCTCAGCATAAGCCAAACATCTTTATACCCCAAAGGGTATTATAATTTTTCCCAGAAGTTTGCAACGCATAGAAATATTCATTTCCTATAAACTATATATATTCTTCGTACGTCTGTCTTGTCCGTCTGTCTGTTCAACCATCTGTCTGCTTCTACGCAAAACTAGTCTCTAATCATCGCAGCTTACTGCTGCACAAAAGTCTTCTTTTACTTTAAACCACTCAGATATAAGGTCTGGTTCGGTTCAGTGGCTCACAACACCGCTTGCCCGGGTTCATCCGAGGGTTTTCGGTTCGTTTCGGTTCCGTCTTATCTACATTTAATTCGACTAAAGAAAACATTTGATACAAGTATTTAGATTATTCATTAACAAAGACTGTAGGTTTTCAGTTAATCGCGTATACTCGTAAATTGATGGCAATTTCCGTATAAAATGTTCTTATTTCGTTTTAAAGCCTATAGGTAACTCTTACATATCAAGTGACGTTGTTTTTTTGAGTTGTTGTGAGTTGTTTAGAAACTTCGACGGTTTGAAATCGTCTATCAGAAAGCCAGGCGGATCGAATCAAAAACTTAAAATTAACTTCATATGATCGAATTTATTTAAGACATAATAATATACATCTTAGTATTTTTTGATTATCTGGTTTCACATAAGTCTGATAAATCAACCTTGATGAAAAATGTTCCATTCAATACTACGCCGCTACGCATACGCTACTACGCTTAAGTTTTACCTTCTGATTATTCTAAATACTGACACTTGAAATCACTACAATCGATATTATTTATTTTTTTATGGAATTGAACGAATCTCCGTTATGTTTTCTTTAACGTTTTGAATTTGGTTGTATATTAACACGCAATGAGATTTGAACATTTTTCCTTCTTCTGATAGTGCTAGGCTTGATTACTGAATCTTAGAAATCGAATTCAAAAATAGTCGGAGCTCTTTTTCAAAAGAGTTGACACTACTGAGCTATGTTGTCCCTCCCTTTTCCAACCTTACCTTTTTGGATACCAAAAATGGCGGAAATACTCATAATCATTTTCTATTACAAGCCAATCTCAATTAAAGATGAAAAAGTTAACGTTTGATTATTATGTAAGTGGGGGTCCAACGGATAATATAATCAAGACCTGGCTTATTACAATTTTGGTCCTTAGCAAATTTGGATAAGGTTGATGTTCTTAGCATTTTTACAAAGCAACTCGATTTTCCAAGTATTTTTAGAATATTTTAGCAAATTAAGGAATTTGTTCACTACGGTTGTGCTAACTGGGGAAGCAAAGTGAACCGAACCGAACTCATTTTGTTTTTAGGGTTTTTGGTTCAATTCAGCATTTTTGAAAACACACCGGTTCG